>BPLQ01003820.1:0-36033 GCA_021605075.1 Caerostris darwini | reverse complement strand
ACATTTTTGCACTTAACTGTTATCCTGGGAAATTCTACTAAATTAAATAAATACCACTTTATTTCAAGTCTTGATTCTCGAAATAATTATGCAGATTCTTTTCTCTCACGACTTGTTGAAAATAAAAAAATAAATTTCGAGCTTTCTTTTAAAGTATTTTTTTTCCTCTTATACCTGCTTAAGAAAAAGAATTATGTATAAAAAAATTATAATTCACGTGGGATTTTCATCTAGTTATTAACTAGATTATTGGAAAATTTTCAAGTAAATACATTCATGAAAAAAACAAAAAAGAAATTTTATGATCAAAATTATATTCGACTATTGAAATCGCAGGTATCTAATGTTTTTCACTGCACTCCATTATGTTTCTAAAAATGTCTTATTTAAGCATTTGGTTAGGTGACTTTTTTTTTGTGGAAATATTTCTGTTAATGCAATAAGACATTTAAATTTTTTTTTTTACAGAGAAACCATTAATATCTTAATGTGCAATAACGTTTCATAATGCCTTTGAGATGTAGATAAAACATGAAAAATAAATATGCGCGAATATAATAAAATGCTGTATCAAATATTAATATAAGAAAACACCATAAAATAAGAAATTTATTCATTATCCAAAAGAAAAATATTTTTTTATTACAAAACCTTATGTGTATGTATCAGTTATATATAACAGAAAATTTTTATTTCCTTTAAATTTTCTAAAAAAAATATTTGTTGCATTTGTATTTTTATAGTAAAGGTGAGGATTAGATTAATTTTTTTGGTTTTCCTGTGAGGAGTATCTAAGACCTTTGAAATGTAATCACTCAGTTACGGCACAAGAAGTAATAGTTTAAATTTATAAAAACCATTTTAGTATTTTAAATATTTATGTGTTATTTATTTTCTCATTTTGGCTTATATTGCTATGGAATGCTTTTATTCGTTATTATTATTTGATTTCATTCGTTTATTTCATTTTGGAAACTTGTTAAAGAATATTCTTGTTTCTGTGTTATTTTGAAATAAAAACGAATAAAAATGTCTTGGAAATTTTTTATTCACCTTAACAATATTTAAATATTATTCATGATTTTCTCAGTAAATAATATAAACAGTGAGCCGACACTTTTTTGAACCATTTGAAAAAAAATCTGTATTACACAATAAAAAGGATATTTAATGGAGTGTACCCATCCATTTAGGCTCTATCTATAAAATATATTAATTTAAGCAAAGAAATTATTATATAAATACATGAATCATGAGAAATAAGCTAAAATGTCGAATAATAAAAACGTATAATAATACATTTTGCAATTTTTTTTTTTTTAAATTAATTAATTCAAGAAGTGTTAAACATTAAAATATGTATATATTAGAAAATAGAACGTAAAATATAGAGGTATTAAAATTAAGGAAAAATTAATAGAATGTCATAAAAATGTTAATGATTTATCGAAATTCACGATTTCACGAAATTTGACTATTCTCATAACGACGTTCTATACAATTCAAATACAAATCTTATACATCTCTGATATTGTAATAGCTTTTTAAAATGTTAATATGTAACTCGACAGTATAATTTTAACTATCATTTTAAGCTAGCTGTCCCGCCATCTACCGGAATCGTGCGCCTATCACCTTCGAGACAGGTGCCAAAACTAGAAGAGATGTGTTTTTCATCAGCTTTATTCATTGGTTATGAAAATTGCTCCTATGTAAAAAATTTTCATTCTATAATAACTTGCCTCCTAGTATTTGTGTTATTGTATATCCTTGAAATTTTGTAATTGTACCTATAAAGTTTAATTATTAAAGCTAGATTTTAATTATGGAGTGCATCGTAGATCAACCTCCTCGTGGCGCACTCTTCAGTCTCGTTCTTAGTGTGAGTTTCTTAAAGTTATGCAGTGGAACGCAGGTGGATTGTAGAGAGAGGAAATTTAAAAAGACCCTTAGGTGCTCCTTCTTTGAGGATACTGCACTTAGAAACTGTCACAAGTCCTGGTACGATACTGATATTTCTGATATCCCTGAATGGCTGAGAGAAAATTCTGTGGCATTGTGTAGACTTTTCTGTATTCACAATTGTCTGCAAGCACTTTCACAGGTTTAAACTGACTCCTGACCCTCTCTGTCTCCTGTGTGATAACCAGGAAGAAATGGATGTATCTCAAATTGCCTCCTGTTCTGCACTGCCTCCTGTTTCTTTAAGGAAGAGTTATTTAATTGCCAGACATAAGTGGATGGATTGACTGATGTCATTTGTTTCTATCTTGTTCTTCGTATTTATTTTTTATAATATATGTTGTCCTGTTAACTTTCCATTGGAAATAAAAATAATATATAGTACACCGACCAAAGTTTAACACTGACTTAGAAAAATTCGACAGACCACTCTATCGCGTAACTTTGGATTATTACTGTACAATAAATAGCTCCTTTGTAAATGTTTTTTTTTAATTGAGTGCTTTGTTTGTATTTTCTTCGTTTTCCGTAAAAAAAGAATATTTTATTATTAAATTTAACTCCTTAAAATGATACATTTTAACTTTTTTTTTCTTCATTGTTAGAGCATACATATCTTATCGTATTTATAAGTTAAATGCTTGGACATTGAAAGAAGTCGCTATAAGTTATTAAATTAATATTCGAATAAATGAATCTTTTTTTTTCAATGGCTTGCTAAAGGATATCTTGCATTTGGCCCAACTTAAATATTTTTGCACATTTGATCCTCTTACTACTACATTCTACTTTTTCCTCTTTTTGGCATGTCTCCAATTGCTTCCAACCAAAGCAATAAATAGTAACAAAAATTAGTTAGGCTGATGCGTTGTTTGTTCTGTTCGCTGTACTGTGCTTTCCAGAAAATGACATTTTATGAATTTACAGAAGAAAAAAATGAGTTGGAGAAATAAAACGTGATTTCTAAATGTAGAATCTGATAATGCTTTTGAAATAGTCATTATCAGTTATACTAAAATTTAATTTTTTATATTTGTTAATTCTTTTCAGCAGATGTCCATAAATTATAGGAATGGATTTTTTTCCTTTAAATAAATTCATTAAATGCTTTTCTATAAAAATATTTAGTTTATCTTTTAATTAATACTTCAACTGCTCACTAATGGTACAGGCTGCCAATATTTGTGAAGAATTCATTCTTTCTTAGATTCCAGAGGAAGAGGTTAAAAAAAAAAAAACAGAAATTGCAAATATTTGGATTATTTTGAATGTGTTACAAAAATTATCTGAATAAACATGTAGAAATAGTATTATTGTATTGTATTCTTTTATTTAATCTCCCTTCCAATGGCCGACCAGATGGCCAATTGGTTAACACTTTGGCCTTTGGTACCATTGGCTTCATGTTCGAATCCTACCTGAATGTTTGTTAGTGGAATCCACTTTAAACTGTAGATAATTTAATAAAATATTCTTCAGATTACATTATATCTTTCTACAAAATTATAAAATTTATTTATTTTTATATTTTGAAGTCCTTGATTTGACTTTAAAATGTATTATTGATATAAAATTATTGGAAACTATTGTAATTACTTACACGGTGTTTAATTCAATACTCATAAAAGGTTTCACATAGTCATTCTATGTATACAAGATATTAAATAAAAAAGTTATAAAACAAAATTTTGAAACTTTATTTTTTTTTAATCATTTAAGCTTAACCATACAGGAAAAAAATGCATAATGAAAGCATGAATTCTCAAATCATTTATTATTATATTAGAATAACAATAGTTTTATCATTAAATTTCACATGAGATGTTATGGATGGATTTCTTTTATCGACAAAAAATTCCTATCGAAGCCAAATAAGAAGGATTGAATATTAAGAACAAGGGAAACATTTAAAATAATGATAAAACATCACGCTTTTTGAAGATTTATTGCAACATGAAACATAAATATCAGATAGTAAAATTTAAAATTTTTGTTAGAAAAACAAATTCCGGGAATTTAATAGCTTTCAGAGATATTTGTTCAAAAACAAGTAAAAATGAATTAAGCAAAAGTTAAGTTAATTAAGTTAATGAAATACAAAATGCTGGGGCATGTTCTCAAAAAATTAATTTTTTGTGAAAAGGATTAATGCAATTGAATATATGAGGAAATATATGTATTAAATTTTTACTATCTCCTTTTTTTTTTTTTTTTTCCTCCTTTAATTTTATTTAATGTATTTTAATTTACTGTCAACGTACCATCCTAGTCTCGATATTTTTTTTTAAAGTTTAAAATTAGAATTTATTTATTCTGGAGAGGGGTGATACAGGCTTAGGGTTCAAGTCCCGGCGATGCCATGGATGTTTTTAATGGTTCGGAAACCCCTTTAACCCGTAGGTCCCAGTCAAATTTGACTGTAAAGCTTTGAGGTAGGGCTGATAACATACCCCGTAAAAAAATTAAAAACATCTTGTGTCTCGAAATCTGCCAGTAGTCAGATGGCCTTCGTCCACCATGAGATTGTTACGCCAATGATTTCATTTGCTTTGGTTTATCGCTCTACGGTCATTTTGTGCACACGTTAAACTAATTAGACCGAACCTACAGTTTAGTGCGGAATCCGAACCACTAACAAACATCGATGCCACCGCCAGGATTTGAACCTAAAGCCTGTGGTACCGACGGCCAGAGCACTAGCCAATTGGCCTTCAGGCCGAAAAACGTCAATCAATAAGAAGATTGTTTGTTTAATTTGAATTATAACGTACAAAATTAAGGATTTGAAGATTAAAGGTTGTTTCATATGTTATTCAAAAACGCTTACGTCTAAAAGTATTCTATATTTGAAAGTTATACATATTCCCAATTAATTATTAAATAATAATTATAAAAGACTGTTCATCAGTAATATTACTTTTGTATTTATATAAAATGCTTAGAGCTTTCGTACTGCGATTTCAGGGATATCTTTAACGACATTCCTTTCATTTCATTTATAGATTTGCAAAAGTTTAGAATCGAACTCAGAAAAGTTCCTTATAAAACTAAAAGCGAAATCTTTCTTTAAAAAAAGAAATATCTCATTAATCCCGATGGATTTTATTTTATTGTCCAAATTCAGCTTTTTAAATAAATATATATTTTGCGACAAATAACTGAGTGACAAATTTATATCTCGAAGAAAATAACATTTTCTTAATGCAAAATATTTTAAGAATTGAAAAAAATTGAAAACAAAGAAAAAAAAAGTCTAATGGAAAATCTGATTTATTTCAAATTTTTGTAGCTCTGTTTTTCTTTTTTTTCTTCCCCGTCACAACACTGCTATTATTTCATGTTATTTTATTATTTTTTTCGTTAGCGCTTTCTTCTTCTTCTTCTTCAAAAAAAAAAAAAAAAAAATGAAGTACTAGGTGCTTAGCCTTTCGTCCTCTTACAAACATGATTGTAAGCTTTGAAATGTTTTTTAATGGAATCCGAATACAAAACCTGTGAAGCTGAGAAAAACTACTCTTTTTTCCATTAGCTCTTATGCCGACAGTATCTTTCATATAACTGAAGTGAAAAGAAGAAGAAGTAGGGGAAAAAAAAAGCAGCGACTCCAAGTGAGAAAAAGCGGAAACAGGCAATAAAAGTGTTACGTGTATTTACTTGACACTCTTCGGTCTTTCTGAAAACACTCTCTGTCGCTGTCACACACTCAACATGCCCTGGGGAATCGGTAAAAGCTTCCTCTCCTGGAAGTGCGTGTTTAGCTGAAAGAATGAAAAACGAAATCACTCTTGTATGGGAATTTTCGAATCTTAATATGCATGATTTAAAAAGTGGGGGTTTGAAAAGGAACGGAAATTGGAGTGACTTCATGTTTTCGAGATGAAAATTTTCGAATTAAAGTCTTGACAAATGAGCTTCTCAAACTGCGCGGCAACAGCTCGAAGATTATTATTGGACTTTCACATCGACCTTGTCAAACTTTTTTAAAAAGACTCTATGGAAAAAAGTAGTAGTTTGGAGTAGTTTGAATTAAAGTTTCGAAAATTTCAATTAGAGAAATTTTTTTTAGTATAGTTCAAATTAAAAAAAAAAGATAATTACAAATTTAATTTAATGATATTTCAGAAACTTCTTAATTTAAGAAATGCACGATGTAGAAAAAAAAAGAAAATGTAAATTTTAATCAAACGTTTCTTTTTTCAAGTATTTATAAAGTAGAGAGTAATTTCAAAACACCGTTGTAAAGAAGACTTTTATATTTTAACTTTATGAAATGAAACTAATTTTTTTAAATTAAACCACTAATTCACTAATAATAAGTACTCAGAAACAAAATATTAATTTTAAAACTGGTAAGTAAATGATCTTTACATTAAGATAGTGTGATCAATAATGACATTAATAAATTCATCTAATAAAGGTCCATTTGATCTTGGTAATTTGGCATTTCTTAAAAACTTTGGACTAAAACGCCAAAAGCCTGTTATGTGTGTTCACATAACATGTTGTGTTGCATTAAATTATGTACAGGCGGAAAAAAAACATTAGATGATGACTGATGGTGCGTACAGTATAATATGATTTGCTAAATATTTTTTGCCTCTTTATAACTGGTAGGGGCTATATAATCTTGGGTACGCAGTTACGGTGTGGTATAAAATAAAGTATGCTATTAGTATACCTTCACCAAAAAAAGAAAAAAAATTCATATGAAATAAATTTTAGACTGGTGTATGAATAATATGTATTGGAGAAATGCACAATGCAAATACAACATAATGTGTCGTGATGAATTTTCAACTCCACGTGATGAATTTTTTCTCCACAAGAAATTTAAGTAGTAGGCAAACTGTATTTATTTCGGTCTTAGTCAGGTCTATGATAGGAACCATTCTGATTAGTCGTGAGTTGTCAGATATGTTAAATACCTTTTTTATATCTTGAAAAGGTTTTAAAAAAGTGAAAAATGACAACGTTTATAAATCAGATATAAATATCCCAAAGTAGAATGCAATGGCCATGTTTAAAAGCGGATGGGCATTTGAGCAGGAGAAAAAAGGATTAAACTAGTAGAGGTAAGAAAACTTTACGAAAAGGGTGTTTGAACACATTCTGAGATAACAGCCCTACAAATTTACTACATATAGTCAATTTGACACAACTCATGCCAATATCAACTTGTATTTACTGAACTATGCCAACTCATCCTTTATTGAAATTGCTTAATCAATTTTGACCATATACTTTTATTAATTTTGAACACATGGATCGTCACTACGGGGATTGTATCTTACAGGCATTAATAATTGTTGCCAATATAATATAGACTGGCGATTTTTACCAAACTTAGTATTCTCTTTCGGAGCCAGCATTACTGCAGACTAAATCAATATTCTGGAGCACTATGCATCTAGCACCTACTTACTAAACAAATTTACGCATGGGGAAATTCAAAATTCACACGAAAGTTTTGAGTTGCCTGTTGAAATATGTACAGAAAATTACTTTTGTATCATTCAAGATATTGCGTATCAGGATAATGGATACCGTTTGTTTTAATGGTGGAATCCTTGGACCAAACTGGAATGCCTGTTTTGTAAGCAATAAGTGTTAATCCTGAACAGAAAATTTATGTGTTGTCTGGCATCGGCACTTTGAGGATCGGGGGAAACAAAAAGACTCAAGAAACAAAAGTCTGATGCTGAGTAAAATAAAAAAAACAAAACAAAAAATAGGGTCTTTATACGAGAGTATTTGTATCCTAAATTCTTTCTTTGTTTTCTCACAGCATGGCTATTCAATAGATAAGCGGGCTTGGTTTAAAATGTATTGAACGTAATCAAAATTCCAGAAAAATTTCAAAATTTCCAGAATATGAAAATAAATAGTAAATCATGGAGTGGAAACTAAACTTTTTAATATTCGATTATTTATCAAATTTTGTGGGACTATTTTCGTTATAAAGTGTGTAAATATTATTTTGAAAATTTCTTTAAAAATATCTTGAAGAGATTTAAATACCAAAAAAGAAATTTTAATAGATGAAGTATGATGTTTAAAACGCATGATGTGAGCAGGAAAGTATGTTTCGTATTTACTGTGTACTTAAATAGTTAAATACGAAATTGCATTCGTGCCAACATTATGCAAACAAAATTTTACCTTCATACTTTTTTTTTCACTGAGGATCACTAATTTACCTTCATATGTTTTTGAATGAGGATCACTGATTTACCTTCATATTTTTTTTTCACCGAGGATACCAAAATGTACCAATATCAGATGAAGTTTCAACAACTGTCCATACTTTGAGAATACATTACTTTTTTTAAAATTCATATTGACTCTTAAAATATTTATATTATGTGCATTCCAAAATAGAAAACAACTAAGTTCTGATTAATTGAATCATCATAGTTAAAATGAACAACGTTCATGTAGAATGTCTGTCTCCTCTTCAACATTTTACAAAACTTAAAGATTAAAGATAAAATTTATTTTGATTATATATCTCGTGTTTATACGATAATAGTTTAATAAATAAATAGTAATTCGTATCAGAATAGAAATATTGTGTTTGACTGAATAAATTGCCCACTAAGATGTTTAATAGTTTCTCTTATAAAATTCCTGAATTTCAAATGTTTTCATAAAATTTTATCATGTGAAATAGAAAATGCTTTTGTCATAATAAAATGTTGCTGCATTATAATTGCTAGAATAATATTAATAAAAATTTTCTTGAGTTTAATTTGAAATTTATTGTAATGAAAAGTCTTTATCAATTCATTTAAAAATAGTTGATAAATGGGAGGAAAATAAGTGTAAGGGAATTAGGGGAATGTTTTAGAAACTTGGGGAAAAAAAGAAACAGTAGACAGCAAGAAATAACATTCGAATTGAAGGGATTACCGATTTAAGCTCATTTGCCTTCTTCATTGGTGTGCTCCTTATGAGCTCTGCTAAGATTTATTTCTTTCAAAGCTTGCAGTTAATGGCTTTTAGAAATTTTAGCTAATCAGGCAATAGGAAATTGGTGAATACTTTGATGAATTTACGAAGAAATTTGTTTCTGTAAGCTTGTAGAATTAGGTATGTTGAAGTGAAAACAACTAAAATGAATTTAGAAACAGAAATGCATGAAAAGTAATCTTTTTACATTGCTGCATTGTCTTCATTAATATTGGAAAAGAATGAATTATTATTGAATACGATTTATATAATTTTGTTTGCGATTAGCATAAAATCACTTTTATATTGTTAGTTGTAAAACGTATACAAAGTGGTTTAAATTGTTGATAAAGAGAAAGAAAATACTGTATATATTTTTGCAAAGATTATTCAGTACATAATTGCTATACTTTAAATGTATTTTTAAAAGAAGCAATCATTATTCTTTCCTTTAAATTTATTGATTTAATATTCATATAAATATTTAAAATAATATAAAAAAATCAATATTTTTTATACGTAAAATTTTTTTTATCGGTTAGATTTTTTTTTTTTCTTTGGGCTATGTGAAAAAGCTTTACTTCAAAAGGAGATGGAATTTAGAAAAAAATATATAATTCTAAATTTTCACAAAAATCTTAAAACATGAAGGAGTTAAATAAAAAATAATTTTTAACATCAATTTAGTTCTAGATGTTTGATATAAAAAAAAACACATCTTTTTCTTGAACAAATTATAAAGTTATTGAAGAGATTTTCAAAACATGCATTTATTTACGATTAAAATACCATTTTTTTTCCCACTCAACAAAATCCAAAATATTTTTTACAAAAAAAAAAAAAAAAAAAAAAAAAAAAATATATAAAAAAATAAATATAAAAAAAAAATCAGACTTTTTCAATAGCGATCGTGATACTGAAATTCAAATCCTACTTTATCGACAGTTAAATAAATACCCCATTTTACCTAAAAAAACATCCAGGTTTATACGAATACCGGACTGAAATACTTCTCATCTGTGATCCATATTCTGCTAAAAAAAAAAGTATTCAAATGCCTATTTCAACAACCTGTCCATTCCAAACGCACCTTAACCCGAATAAAACAAATTCCAATGATAAACTGTTTATTTTTACTACCGTTATCGAAGCCAAACCCTTCCCAGACGAAGATAAACAAACAAAAAAAGAGGGGCCAAACAATCATGTAATGTGCCGGTGTTAAATGTTTAAGTTTCCGGCCAGAATCATCGGATGGTCGTAAACGAAAAGCGGTCGCTTTACGACTTGTTTACAGCGGATCGCTTTTATGATCGTTTTCCCAGGAATCCTAAAAAGAAAAAGAAATCAGAACTCCAGAAAGGATCGAGATCTAATTTCTGGCGGTGAAGGTTTACTGCTCTATTAAACCATCGATGAAACGGGATCATGGAGATCCGAATGACGATTGCGAGTCTCGATGTCTAGATGCGAGCGGGGCGTTTTTATTGTCTTGTTGTCGTAAATACACTTCTCGTATCGTAAAGAATCGTGATAGAGGAGGT
The DNA here is from genome assembly GCA_021605075.1 of Caerostris darwini. Lineage (NCBI taxonomy): Eukaryota > Metazoa > Arthropoda > Arachnida > Araneae > Araneidae > Caerostris > Caerostris darwini. The sequence goes on along the minus strand of BPLQ01003820.1, from coordinate 25,579 downwards.
TATTCTCAATTATCGACAAATGAAACGCCGGTGCTTTCATTATAGGGAAACAAGCGTATCGTAAAAAAGGGGAGGATGATAATTATTATGATTGAAAGCAATTATTTTCACAGGGCCAATGATGTTTGCTTTTGGAGATGGGATGTTGTATGAGTTAATGGGAGAGCGATTCTGTCTGGAAGAATTCGGAATGGTACAAGCTTCCTAAGATGACTTTGCTAGTTTGGCATTGACGAGATTTCATTGGTTTTGAGAATAAATTCTATGTTTTTTGTAATATTAACCTATTCAGCTAGCTGTAGCCAGTAACCTATAAGCAAGATGTAGATTGTCCCATTGTTTGAGCCTAAAACCCATTCCTGATTTCAGCGTGATTTCATTGGTTTTTAGAATTAATTCTATGTTTCATTTGATGTTATGTTCCTTATGATTAAAATTTTTTTTTTTCACAAAGTCAATGATGTTTGATTTTAGAGGTGAGATGCTGTATGAGTTGATAGGTGAAAGACTCTGGTTGGAGGAATTTGGAATTTAGCAAGCGCCCTTAGATGACTTTGCAATTATTAGATTTCATTGGTTTTGAGGATAAATTCTATGTTTCTTTTAATATCAACCCATGTAACAGCATAAGCAAGATGTAGATGCCACATTGTTTTAAGCTTAACATTTCCTCCGGATTTGAGCGAGATTTTATGTTTTGAGAAATTCTATGTTTCATTTAATATCAACCCATTCCGAAGCATAAACGATATGTAGATGGTCCCATTGTTTTGAGCCTAAAACCTCGTCCAGATTTGAGATATTTATACCAATGTTTGCCTGTTTCTCAGAGTTGCAGTTTGAATTCAAAAAATAAACCACGTTTTCTCTTCTTGATCGCTTGTAAGTTGCAGATTTTTGTGTTGAAAATAGTAACGAAATGTAGCATTGTTTACAATGTACACTTGCATATTGGTTATTATTTAGTTGAGTCAAATTAGAACGTTGTTTAGAGGGTGGTGAAATTGTTTTAGTATTGCATCCATGGGAATAGAACTTACATGTTCAGACCAGTTCATACACATTCGGGATTATTTAGTAGACAGCTTGACAATTTCATTCAAAATGTTCATTTATAAGAAAATGTTACAGTTTATTATTTATTTCTGAGTATAAATGCTTTTTTTATTTATATTATGCATAATTTTCATGATCATAGATCTTTTAAACAATTTTCAAATAAACACTTTATAACGAAACAGAAAAGAATTATGATACCTTTGTACTTCTTCATTAAAGCAACAGTACCATGGTAAGCCAAGGCCGTCTACCTACTAGCAGATTTCGAAACAGAAGATGTTTTCTTTTTATTGGGTAGTGTTTTCAGCGCAACGATCTGCAGTCATATTAGACCGGGAGTTATGGTTTAAAGTGGATTTCAAACTTTTACAAACATCCATGGTGCCGCTGGGACTTGAACTCGAAACCTATGGCATCGTGCACTAATCACTCGGCTATAAGGCCAAATATTTTAATACTGTATTTGTTAATATCAAAAATATTTATGTTCTGAAACGTTTTAATGACTTCAAACGAAAAAAAAATTATTTTTTTAAAATTTGCTTCAAAAATATATTTTGATGTAAAAAAATTTAATAATATAATCTGTCTTCTATTATAATTTAATAATTTTTAAAATTTTACATTTAATTAAAGTTTTTTTAAACAATTTACAACTTAAGCTATAAGTCAGTTTTTATTCTCGTCTGAAAACATATTTCAAAAGAATGTAAGTGTGAAAAAAAGGCAAAATAAAATCTTTTTTTAAGCGAACTTTCTCCAAAAGTTTGTCCAAGGAATAAATCATAGTATTAAATTGTGAAATAAAACAGCAACAAAATTTTCATTCTTTTTTTTCAAACATTTTTGAACTTAATCATATCCTTCGGGAAATTCTAGTAAATTAAATAAATACCACTTTATTTCAAGTCTTGATTCTTGAAATAATTATGCAGATTCTTTTCTCTCACGACTTGTTGAAAATAAAAATAAATTCGTGCTTTCTTTTAAGTATTTTTTTTCTCCTATACCTGCTTAAATAAAAGATTTATATGTAAAAAATTGCAATTCACGTGGGTTTTTCATCTAGTTATAACTATATTACTGGATAATTTTCAAGTAAATATGTTCATGAAAAAATACAAAAAGAAGAAATTTTACGATCAAAATTATATTTGACTACTGAAATCATAGGTATCAAATGCTTTTCACTGCACTCCATTATGTTTTCAAAAATGTTTGTTTAAGCATTTGGTTATGTGACTCTTTTTGTAGAAATATTTCTGTTAATGCAATAAGACACTTTAAAAGCTTTTTTTCTTAATATTTTAATGCGCAATAAAGTTTCATAATACCTTTGGGAAGTAGATAAAACCGTGAAAAATAAATGTGAGCAAATATAATAAAATATTGTATAAAATATATTAATATAAGAAAATCCTTGTCACCGTAAAATTTATTCATTATCCAAAAGAATGCTATTTTCTTATTACAAAACCAAATGTGTATGCATTAATTATATATAAACATTTTTATTTCCATTAAATTTTCTAAAAAAAACATATTTGTTGCATTTGTATTTTTAAAGTAAAATTGAGGATTATATTAATTTTTCAGGTGTCTTGTGAGGAGAATTTAAGACCTTTCAAATGTAATCACTTAGTTATGGCACAAAAAGTAATAGTTTAAATTTACAAAAATCATTTTAGAATTTAAAATATTTATATGTTATTTATTTTCTGTGTTACTTAATTTTTTGGTTTATATTGCTATGGAATGCATTTAATCGATGTTTATTATTTGATCTGTCTTGTGTATTTCCTTTTGACAACTTAGTAAAAATATTCTTGTTTTTATTAAATTCCTTGTGATTGGCTTTTTTTTAAACTTAGTTTATAAATAGCACTATTCCATTGTGTTTTAATTGAAGAAAATCTTCAACTTAATTAATATAATTTTTTATTGTTTAGCAGTTTTCAATTGTAAATTTTTTCAATGAAGATTCTTAATATAATACATTTTTACAATTTTTTTCATTGCATTGTTAGTGTATACATATCTTATAGTGCTTATAAGTTAAATACTTGGACATCGAAAAAGTCACTATAAGTTATTAAACTAAATATCGAAATAAATGAATCTTTTTTCCCATTGCCTTGCTAAAATGATATCTTGTATTTGTGCCCAACTTAAATATTTTTGTACTTTTGATCCTCTTACTACTGCATTCTACTTTCTCCTCGTTTTGGCGTGGGTCCAGTTACTTCCATCCGAAGCAATATGTAGTAACAAAAATTAGTTAGCTTACACACAGTTTGTTCTGTTTACTGTACTGTGCTTTCCAGAAAATGACATTATATGAAAAAGTTGGAGAAGTAAAACGTGATTTCTAAATGTAGAATCAAAATATTCTTTTGAAATATTCATTATCAATTACACTAAAAATTAATTTTTTATGTTTGTTAATTCTTTTCAGCTCAAGATATTTATAAATTATATGGATAACATGTTTTTAATATATCTGTTTTCTTATAAATGCATTCATTAAATGTTTTTTCTGTAAAAAAATATTTAATTTAGCTTTTAATTAATACTTCAGCTTCAGCAAAGGTACAAGCTGCCAATATTTGTGAAGAATTCATTCTTTCTCAGATTCCAGAAATAGGTTAAAAAAGAAACAAAGAGACACAAATTGCAAATATATGGATTATTTTTATTGTATTAAAACATTTAGCAGATTAAATAAAATATATATTTTATTTAATATCATTTCCAATGAAAAATATTACTGATAAATAAATTTAATAATTTAATAAAACACTCTTTAGATAATAGCACATTTTTTCTAAAAAACTATAAAAATAATTTTTTTCATTTTAAAGCCCCTTATCTGACATTAAAATGTTTTATTGATAAAAAATTATAAAGTTATAAAAATTATTAAGTTTTTCTATTTATTGACACCACGTTTAATACAATGACTCACAAACGGTTAAAAAATATTGCAGCATTTTTTCTCACGGGAAGAGTTTTGTCATTTCCTTCCCAGTTCAGAGGCAGTATTGTTGGTAGTTATACTACATGCATTTAGTGTTTCGTACTAATGAGAACGACCTGTTATTCAAATCTGATAGCAGGTATTCAGTGTTATGGATAATGATACCTTATGAAATTGGCGATTGTCGGTGTGGCCTTCACAGGTCGAAACAATTACAGATTGAATACGGACTACACCTTGAATTGTTCCATCGGGATTGGTGATCAACAACAAGCAAAGAAATATCTATTCGAATGAGAAATGAGAGAAGCTGACCCCTCCCTCTAAACGGATCTTTTTTAAGGAATGTTTTGTGAAGAAAAGGAATGAATTCTGGGACGAGTAGACAACAAGTGTTGTGTTTCATTTTTTCTGAAAGTGACTGAATAGGTCGGAGTTTCCGCCTTTTCAGTCATAAAACGAGCCCCTTGCAGTTTCGTGTATCACGCCGTATTAAAGTTCTGCACAGACTAGAAAATGAGACTCGACGTAGACTCGAGAACTCTGACAATCTCTGACCTTGGCGGGAACTGTACTTGTGATTTAATCGTGCATTTGTGAATCAAATTTAAATCTCTAATTTTCATTTTTTTATAAATAATAAATTATAATAACCCAGGTTTGGTTTGGTTTGTCGCTCTATGGTCATATTTTGCGCACTTCAGGCTAATTAGACCGGGATGCGGATTCCGAACCACTCACAAACATCGATGTCAGTGTCAGGTTTCGAACCTAAGGCATGTAACACCAAAGGCCAGAGAGCTAGCCAATTGGCCAATAGGCCGCTATAATAACCAGAATTTTGAATTTTTTTACGCATAGAGTTTGTAAAAAAATTAAAGTGTTTTCATGATCCTGAAAGTGGACCTCTTCTTGAAGCCCTTATAGGTCTAGTACAGACCGAGACGTTACATTATGTTTTATATATTATTCGAAAACTCTTAGTTGTAAAAATTTTCCAGTTTTTAAAGTTATACATATTTCCAATCATTTTTTAATTAATAAAAATACCGTTGTTCCTCATTAATATTACTTTTACAGTTATATAAAATGCTCAGACTTTTCGTACTGAAATTTCAGTGATGCATTTATTGGAATTCCTTTTAAACTATCATTTCATTCATAGATAAGTAAAAGTTTATATTTCATTCATAGATAAGTAAAAGTTTATATTTCATTCTTTTATTTTCAACTACGAACTTAGAAAAGTGCCTCATAAAACTAAAAGTGAAATATTTCTTTCAAAAAAGAAAAATCTCATTAATCTCGATGGATTTCCTTTTATTGTCCTTTTTAAATAAATATCTATTTTGCGACAAAATACTGAGTGACAAATTTATATCTCGAAGAAAATAACATTATCCTAATGCAATATAATTTAAGAATTGAAAAAATAGTCTAATGGAAAATCTGATTTATTTTAAATTTTTTTCGATGTCTTTGTTCTTTTTTTTTTCACCCCGTCACAACACTGCTACTATTTCATGTTATTTTATTATATTTTTTGTTAACCTTTTCTTCTTCTTCTTCAAAAAATGAAGTACTAGGTGGTTAGCCTTTCGTCCTCTTACGAACATGATTGTAAGCTTTGAAATGTTTTTTAATGGAATCCGAATACAAAACCTGTGAAGCTGAGAAAAACTACTCATTCTTCCATTAGCACTTACTGTCGACAGTATCCTTCATATAACTGAAGTGAAGAGAAGAAGCAGAAGAAAAAAGCAGCGACTCCAAGTGAGAAAAAGCGGAAACAGGCAATAAAAGTGTTACGTGTATTTACTTGACACTCTTCGGTCTTTCTGAAAACACTCTCTGTCGCTGTCACACACTCAACATGCCCTGGGGAATCGGTAAAAACTTCCTCTCCCCAAAGTGCGTGCTTTAGCTGAAAGAATGAAAAACGAAATCACTCTTGTATGGGAATTTTCGAATCTTAATATGCGTGATTTAAAAGTGAAGGTTTGAAAAGGAACGGAAATTGAAGTGACTTCGTGTTTTCGTGATGAAAATTTTCGAATTAAAGTCTTGACAAATGAGCTTCTCAAACTGTATGGCAACAGCTAGCTCGAAGATTATTGGACTTTCACATCGTCCTTGTCAAACTGTTTTAAAAAAAGTTTCTATGCAAAAAAATTTGTGCTTTTAGAATGCTTTCTAAATCCAGATGCAATTAAATTAGCTGTTATGGAAACAGAAATGCACAGAATGCATGAAGGAGAGAGTAAAAAGGAATGCGTTTTAAACTGAAATGCATTTTAAAAAATACATGGAGTATAAGGAATTTTGTAAAATTTAATCAATTCGTTTCAAAATTATATGTATAAAGGATATATAAGATCTTTCTTAAAAGATGCTTTTATGTTTTTTATTCTTAAATGGTGTAAAAATTGAAAAATAAAATCGTAAGAGGAATTTACTGAATTTTAAAATTTAAGGAAAATATATTTAAAACGAAAACGAAATATATATAAAACGAAATTGGAGTAGTTTTAATTAAAGTTTCAATTTTTTAAAAACATTTTTAGTACAGTTCAAATTCGACAGAAATAAGGAACTAAAAATTTAATTTAGTATTATTTTAGATACTTCTTAATTGAAGAAATGCACGATGTCGAGAAAAGAAAAAAAATTAAAATTTAATGAGAGAGTTTTAGTAGGATTTTAAGTATTTATAAAATAGAATTATTTCAAAATATTGGTGTAAAGAAGAAAAACATAAAAAAACCACAAATTATTTATGATTTAATTTTTTAAAAGAAACTTATTAAAACTCGCTGCCACAGGTTTCGATTTCAAGTCTCGGCGGTGCCACGGATGTTTATAGTGGTTTCGAATCCACTTTAAATCATAGCTCCAGTCTAATAAAGAGCGTGAGTGTAGAGCTGACAACCCTACCCCGTAAAAATAAACATCTTCTGTCTCGAATTATGTTAGTAGGTAGATTAGATGGCCTTGGCCCATCAGGGGATTGTTGCGTCAATGATTTGGTTTGTCGCTCTACAGTAATTTTTTTTGCACACTTTAATCTAATTAGACCAGGACCTATAGTTTAACATGGATTCCGAACCACTAAAAAAAAACCATGGTACCGCCAAGATTCGAACCTGCAGCACGAAAGGCCACATCGCTAGTCAATTAGCCATTACGCCGCCTTGCGTCAATGAAAAGGAAGAATGTTACTGTAACTTGATTTATAGCGTACAAAATCTATGAATTGAAAATTAAAGATTGTTTCATATGTTATTCAAAAACGGTTACACCAAATATTTTCAATTTTGAAAGTTACACATATTTCTAATCATTTATTAATTAATCAGTATAAAAGACCGCCCATTTTTAATATTACTTTTATATTCATATAAAATGCTCAGACCTCTCATACTGAGATTTCAGGATATATTTAATGGAATTCCTTTCATTTCCTTTACAGATTTGCAAAAGTTTAGCTTCGATTCTTTTATTTTCAACTACGAACTTAGAAAAGTGCCTCATAAAACTAAAAGTGGAATCTTTCTTTCAAAAAAGAAATATCTCATTAATCTCGATGGATTTCATTTTATTGTCAAAATTTAGCTTCTTAAATAAATATCTATTTTGCGACAAAATACTGAGTGACAAATTTATATCCCGAAGCAAAAAAAATTATCCTAATGCAATATATTTTACGAATTGAAAAAAATTAAAAAAATAGTCTAATGGAAAATCTGATTTATTTCAAATTTTTGTCGCTCTCTTTCTTCTTTTTTTTACTACCCCGTCACAACACTGCTATTATTTCATGTTATTTTATTATATTTTTTTGTTAACGCTTTCTTCTTCTTCAAAAAATGAAGTACTAGGTGCTTAGCCTTTCGTCCTCTCACTAACATGATTGTAAGCTCTGAAATGTTTTTTAATGGAATCCGAATACAAAACCTGTGAAGCTGAGAAAAACTACTCTTTCCTCCATTAGCGCTTACTGCCAACAGTATCATTCATATAACTGAAGAGAAGAGAAGAAGGAAGAAAATAAAAAAAGCAGCGACTCCAGTGTGAAAAACCGGAAACTGTTAACATTTATTTCTTCCAAAGTTTGCAGTTAATGGCTTTTTAGAAAATTTAGCTAATCAGACGTTAATTAATTGAAATTAAATTGAATTAAATTCTTGAGTACATTGATGAAATTACGAAGAAGTTTGTTCTTGTGAGCTTGTAGAATTAGGTATGTTCAAGTGAAAACAACTAATAGGAATTTAGAAACTGAAATGCACGAAAAGTAATCTTTTTACATTGCTGCATTGTCTTCATTAATATTGGAAAAGAATGAATTATTATTGAATACGATTTATATAATTTTGTTTGCTCCAGATTTATACGAATTCCGGACTGAAATACTTTTTCATCTGTGATTCATATTCAGCTAAAAAAAAAAGTATTCAAATGCAATTTTTCAACGACCTGTCCATTCCAAACGCACCTTAACCCGAATAAAACAAATTCCAATGATAAACTGTTTACTTTTATTACCGTTATCGAAGCCAAAGCCTTCCCAGACGAAGGTAAACAAACGAAAAAAAAGGGAAGCCAAACAATCATGTAATGTGCCGGTGTTAAATGTTTAAGTTTCCGGCCAGAATCTTCGGATGGTCGTAAACGAAAAGCGGTAATTTTACGACTTGTTTACAGCGGATCGCTTTTATGATCGCTTTCCCAGGAATCCGAAAAAGAAAAAAGAAATCAGAACTCCAGAAAGGATCGAGATCTAATTTCTGGCGGTGAAGGTTTACTGCTCTATTAAACCATCGATGAAACGCGATCACGGAGATCCGAACGACGATTGTGAGTCTCAATGTCGAGATGCGAGCGGGGCGTTTTTATTGTCTTGTTGTCGTAACTACACTTCTCGTATCGTAAAGAATCGAGATAGAGGAGGTTATTCTCAATTATCGACAAATGAAACGCCGGTGCCTTCATTATGGGGAAACGGAGGACAAGCGTATCGTAAAAAAGGGGAAGATGATAATTATTATTATTGAAAACAATTATTTTCACAAGGCCAATGATGTTTGCTTTTGGAGATGGGATGTGGTACGAGTTAATGGGAGAGCCTTTCAGGCTGGAGGAATTTGGAATGGTGCAAGTGCCCTTAGATGACTTTTCTGATTTGACATTGGCCAGATTTCATTGGTTTTGAGAAAAAAAATTCTATGATTCTTGTAATATCAACATATTCAGCATGATGTAGCCAATAACATATAAGCAAGATGTAGATGGTCTCATTGTTTTGAGCCTAGATCCATATTTGAAAGATTCCATTGGTTTCGAGAATAAATTCTTTGTTTCATTTGATTATATGTTTCGTTATGATTGAAAACAATTATTTTCACATGGCCAATGATGTTTGCTTTTGAGATGGGATGTTGTATGAGTTAATGGGAGTAAGACTCTGGCTGGAGTAATTTTTTTTTTTTTTTTTTTAATATCAACCCATTCAGCAGCATAAGCAAGATATAGATACATTGTTTTGAGCCGAAAACCTCGTCCAGATTTTAAATATTTATACCAATGTTCGCTTGTTTCTCAGAGTTGCAGTTTAAATTCGAAAAAGAAACCACATTTTCTCTTTTTGGTCGTCTGTGAGTTGCAGATTTTTGTGTTGAAAATAGTAACGTATTGTAGCATTGCTTACAATGTAGACTTGCATATTGGTTATTATTTAGTTGAGGCAAATTAAAAAGTTTCAATCCGCTCTGTTACGAGGGTGGTGAAATTGTTTTAGTATCGCATCCATGGGAATAAAACATACATGTTCTGGCCAGTTCATCCCCATTGGTGGATGAAATATCCAGACAGTAGTTGACAACTTGACAATTTCATTGAAAATGTTTATTTATTAGAAAAATTACAGTTTATTATTTATTTATGAGTATAAACGCTTTTTTTATTTATATTCTGAATAATTTTCAGTATCATAGATATTTTAAACGATTTTCAAGTAAAAATTTATAACACTTTTATAACGAAATAGAAAAAATGTATACTTTAGTTCTTTTTCATCCAAATAACAGTCAAATGATAAGCAAGGGCCATCGGTCTACTAGCGGATTTCGAGACAGGAGATGTTTTCTTTTACGACGTCGGGTTTTCAGCATTATACCTAAGTCACGTTAGATCGGGACCTACGGTGTATAGTGGATTCAGAACCACTACAAACATCTATGGCACCGCTTCGACTCCAGCTTTCTTTCCTCGCCAGAGCGCTAGTCACTCGGCCGTCAGTCCCCATATTTTAGTACTACATTTGTTAATATCAAAACCTTTTATGCACAGACACCACTTTTTAAGCTGTATTCAAATTTTTTAATGACTTCGAACAAAAAAAAATGTTTTTTGTTTGAAATTAGCTTCAAAAATAACTTCAAATGTAACGGTAGTTAATAACATAATAGGCCTGCTGTTATAATTTAATAATTTTTAAAATTTTACATTTAATTAAAATTTTTCAAACAATTTACAACTTAAGCTAAATAATATTTTATTTTTATTCTCGTCTGAAAACATATTCAAAAGAATGTTAAGTTTGAAAAAAAAAAAGCAAAATAAAATTTTTTTTTTTTAACCGAACTTTCGACGAAAGTTTGTCCAAAAATAAATCGTAGTATTAAATTGTGAAACAAAACAGCAACAATTTTTTTTCCTTTTTTTCAAACATTTTTGCACTTAATCATATCCTTCGGGATATTCTACTACATTAAATAAATACCACTTTATTTCAAGTCTTGATACTTGAAATAATTATGCAGATTCTTTTCTCTCACGACTTGTTGAAAATAAAAATAAATTCGTGCTTTCTTTTAAGTAATTTTTTTCTCCTATACCTGCTTAAGAAAAAGATTTATACATAAAAAAATTGTAATTCACCTGGGATTTTCCTCTAGTTATTAACTAGATTATTGGATAATTTTCAAGTAAATACTCATGAAAAAACAAAAACAAAAAAAAGAACTTCTACGATCAAAATTATATTTAACTTTTGAAATCGAAAGTGTCATATGTTTTTCACTGTACTCCATTATGTTTTCATAAAGGTCTTATTTGAGCATTTGGTTATGTGACTTTTTTTTGTGGAAATATTTCTGTTAATTCAGAAGAAACTTTAAATTTTTTTTTCTTCATAGAAAACATTAATATTTCAATGTGAAATTTACTTTCATAATTCCTTTGGGATGTAGATAAAATACTAAAAATTAATATGTGCAAATATAATAAAATATATAAAATATATTAATATAATAAAATCCTTGTCACCGTAAAATAAGAAATTTATTCATTATCCAAAAGAAAAATATTTTCTTATTACGAAACCATATGTGTGTGTATTACTTATATATATAAAAAAAAATTATTTCCACTGAATTTTCTTAAAAAATATTTGTTGCATTTGTATTTTTACAATAAAGTGGAGGATTATATTTATTTTTCTCGAGACCTTTGAAATGTAATAATTTAGTTATGGCACAAGATGTAATAGTTTAAATTTATAAAAACCATTTTAGTATTTTAAATATTTTTGTGTTATTTATTTCCACATTTTGGTTTGTATTGCTATGGAATGCTTTTAATCGATATTTATTATTTGATCTCTTTCATTTATTACATTTGGGCAACTTGTTAAAATTATTCTTGTTTCTCACATTCTGTATTTTTTTGGAATAAAGACCGTTAGAATGTGTTGTGCATTTTTCATTCAACTAAGCAATATTAATATATTATTCATGGTTTTCTGGTTTTAACATTAAAAATATAAATAGCTTAATTAAATAATTTGCCTTATAACTTGCCCTGTTCTAGTGTGTTTTGTTTGCGGAAAAACTTCCTCCTTAATTAATATATTTTTTATTCTTAAGCATTTTTTCAATTGTAAATGTTTTCATGGGAGTAAAATGAAAAATTTTAGAATTTTGTAAGGAAAGCTGCTAAGATAATAATTTAGATTATTTTAAAGAGTAGAAAAATCATAAGTGGAAAATTATAGAAAATCGAACAGTATAAAGAACACAGTTATTAAATATTTTTCCTTCTAAACTATTATTTTGTCTTTGATCCCACTAAAAAATGCTTATACCTATTAAAATATTTTAATTTATATACCTACACTCAACAGCCAAAACATTATGACCACCTGTCAATAACGAGTTGGCCCATCTTTGGTGCGCAACACAGCTTTAACCCGCCTTGGCATGGATTAATACCACCACTTAATACCAGTTAAATGCCACTTCCACCTGATCACGGGCTTTCCACGTCATCCAGGCGAGTTCATTGCAAAATGTAGGGGTGGTCATAATGTTTTGGCTCTTGAGTGTATTTTATAATACCCCGGTTAGTGCAACGTAGATCTACCTCCTTGTGGTGCACTCCAGGCAACCTCTGATACTGAAAAAGGATCTACAAACACGGCCTCCATTCTGGCTGTCAGTGTGAGTTTCTTAGATTTCTGCAATGGAACGCAGGTGGATTGTCACACAACAAGAGAGAGAATAATTAAAGGACTCATTCTTTGCCCTCTAGAAAATGTCACAAATCCTGGTAAGGTCCTATTCCTGATATCCCTGAATGGTCTAGAGAAAAATCGGTGGCATTGCTACGGCTTTTCTGGGATCACTATAGTCTCCGGAAGCACAGTTACAGAATTAAATTGGCTCCTGACCCTCTCTGTCTCCTGTGTGATAACCAGGAAGAGATGGATATGTCTCACCTTGCTTCCTTTTCTGCACTGCCTCCTGTTTCTTTATGGAAGCGTTACTAGATGGCCAGATTTAAATTGACGGACTAACTGATGTCATTTGTTTCTATCTTGTTTTTTGTATTTTTTATGAAATATATTGTCCTGTACATTTGGTATTGGAAATAAAAAAAATATATTGTGCCTCAACCAAAGTTTTACACCACCTTAGGAAAATTTTACACATCAATCTATCGCGTAACTTTGGATTATTACTGTATAATAAAATAGCTCCTTCATAAATGTTGTTTATTTCGTATAGAATGCTTTGTTTGTATTTTCTTTACTTTACTTCAAAAAGGATATTTTTCATTTATTTATTTAACTTCTTAAAATTATATATTTTAACTATTTTTTTTCTTCATTTCATTGTTAGTGTATGCATATCTTATCGTATTTATAATTTAAATACTTGGACATCGAAAGAGGTCAGTATGAGTTATTAAATTAAATATCCGAATAAATGAATATATTTTTTTTATTGCCTTGCTAAAATGATATCTTGTATTTGTGTCCAACTTAAATATTTTTTGCACTTTTGATCCTCTTACTACTGCATTCTACTTTTTCAACTTTTTTGGCATGTCTCCAATTGCTTCCAACCAAAGCAATAAATAGTAACAAAAATTAGTTAGGCTGATACGTAGTTTGTTCTGTTCGCTGTACTGTGCTTTCCAGAAAATGACATTCTATGAATTTATAGAAAAAAAAAAATGAGTTGGAGAAATAAAATGTGATTTCTAAATGTAGCATCAAATAATTCTTTTGAAACATTCATTATTAGTTACGCTAAAATTAAATTTTTTATATTTGTAAATTCTTTTCAACAGAAGATTTATATAAATTATAGGGATGACTTTTTTTTTGCTGATTTCTTAAAAATACATTCATTAAAAGCTTTTTCTGTAAAAAATATTTAATTTAGCTTTTAATTAATACTTCAGCTGCTCACTATTGGTACATGGTGCCAATATTTGTGAAGAATTCCTTTTTTTTTAATTCCAGAAAGACGTTGAAAAAGAGACAAAGGAATACAAATTGCAAGTATATGAATATTTTGATTGTTACAATATTTTACCAAAGAAACGTGTAGAGATAGTGTTATCGTGCTAGATTAATTTATTTAATCTCTTTTCCAAAGAGCGGCCTGATGGCCTATTGGATTGCTCACTGGCCTTTGGTACCACAGGCCTTTCAAATTCGAATCCTGGCGATGGCATGGTTGTTTTTAAAGGATCGGAATCCGCTTTAAACTGTAGTGCCCAGTCTAATTAGTCAAAACTCTGCAGAAAATGAGCGTAGAGCGACTAACCAAGCCTACCCAATGAAAAATATTACTTATAGATAAATTTGGTAATTTAATAAAACACTCAGAATAGTATATTTTTTGCTTAAAAATTATAAAATTAATTTTTTTATATTTTAAAGCCCCTGATCTGACATTAAAATGTATTAATGATATAAGGTTGTTGGAAATTTTTCTATTTAATACCCTCTGTTTAATACAATGGTTCTCAAAAGGTTTCACATAATGTGCTATGTATGCAAGTTATTAAATAATAAACATATAAAACCAATTTTTGAAAATTTATTTCTTTGATATATTTAAGCTTGAACATACAGAAAATAATGCATAATGAAAAAATGAATGTTACTCACAAAATTGTTTTGGATGATAAACATGAAAAAAAAAAAATCTTTTCATCTGCTTGTTAAGAAGTTTTTACTACTTGTTTGAATATCTAAAAGCTTTTTACATCTGAAATTTGACGAAATGCAAGTATTAATTCTTTAATACCTCATTATAAAATCCTTAATTTTATTTAAAGTAATGTAATGTGCTTGTAAATGTGCCATTCTAGTATTGATAATGCGGCCTGATGGCACATTAGTTAGCGCTCTGGCCGTTCGTACCACAGGCTCCAGGCTGGAATCCTGGCAGTGACATGGATATTTGTAATTGAATCCACGTTCAACTATAGTTCCGGAGCCCGTTATTAGCCTAAAGTGTGTAAAAAATGACCGTAGAAAGTCAAACCAAACTTAGTATTGATATTTTTTCCTAAAGGTTAACATTTTAATTTAAACTTATCAAATTATCATCCTTTGATTGCTCGTTTGGTGCCTGATAGCTGAGTGACTAGTGCTTTAGCTGACGGTGTTATATACTTTGGGTTCGAGTCACGTAGGAGCCATGGATGTCTGTAGTGGTTAGGAATACACTTTAAACTGTAAGTCCCGGTATAATATGACTACAAAGCGCTGGGCGTAAGGATCACAACCCTACCCTGAAAAAAATAAACGCCTTCTGTCTAGAAATCTGCCAGTAGACAGACGGCCTTGGCTCACCATGGTGTTGTTGCGCCAATGCAGAAGAAGAAGACTGATTGTTTAATTTTTATTATTGCATGCAAAATCATTAAATTAAAGATAATGTTTTATATATTACTCAAAAACGCTTACATCTCAAAGTTTTCCGATTTTAAAAGTTATACATATTTCTAATCATTTCTTAATTAATCAAGAGAAAAGACTGTTCGTCATTAATATTACTTTTATATTTATATAAAAATTTATATAAAATGAAAAAAAATATATATAAATAAAAAAATTTATATATGGTCTAAAATGCTCAGACGTATCATACTGAGTTTCCAGTGATGTTTTTAAAGGAATTACTTTCAAGCACTCATTTCATTTATAGATAAGCAAAAGAATATATTCTTTTATTTTCTACTACGAACTTAGAAAAGTGCCTCATAAAACTAAAAGCGAAATCTTTCTTTCAAAAAAGAAATATGTCATTAATCTCGATGGATTTCATTTTATTGTCCAAATTCAGCTTTTCAAATAACCATCTATTTTGCGACAAAATACTGAGTGACAAGTTTATATCTCGAAAAAATAACATTATCTTAATGCAATATATTTTAAGAATTGAAAATTTTTTTAAAAAATAGTCTAATGGAAAATCTGATTTATTTCAAATTTTTGTAGATGTCTTTCTTCTTTTTTACTTCCCCGTCACAACACTGCTATTATTTCATTCTATTTTATTATTTTTTTTTTTTGTTAATGCTTTCTTCTTCTTCTTCTTCAAAAAATGAAGTACTAGGTGCTTAGCCTTTCGTCCTCCTACAAACATGATTGTAAGCTTCGAAATGTTTTTTAATGGAATCCGAATACAAAATCTGTGAAGCTGAGAAAAACTACTCTTTCTTCCATTAGCGCTTACTGCCGACAATATCTTTCATACAACTGAAGAGAAGAAGAAGAAGAAGGAAAAAAAAAAAAAAACAGCGACTCCAAGTGAGAAAAAGCGGAAACAGGCAATAAAAGTGTTACGTGTATTTACTTGACACTCTTCGGTCTTTCTGAAAACACTCTCTGTCGCTGTCACACACTCAACATGCCCTGGGGAATCGGTAAAAACTTCCTCTCCTCAAAGTGCGTGCTTTAGCTGAAAGAATGAAAAACGAAATCACTCTTATATGGGAATTTTCGAATCTTAATATGCATGATTTAAAAAGTGGGGGTTTGAAAAGGAACGGAAATTGGAGTGACTTCGTGTTTTCGTGATGGAAATTTTCGAATTAAAGTCTTGACAAATGAGCTTCCCGAACTGTGTGTGGCAACAGCTCGAAGATTATTGGAACTTTCGCATCGTCCCTGTCAAACTTTATTTAAAAAAGACTTTATGCAAAATAATTTGTTCTTTTAGAATGCTTTCTAAATCGAGATGCAATTAAATTAGCTGTTATGGAAACAGAAATGCACAGAATGCATTCAAAAAAAAAAATAAAAAGGAATGTATTTTAACTGAAGCACATTAAAAAAAATCATGGAGTATAAGAAATTTTGCAAAATTTAATCAATTGTTATAAAAATAATATGTGTAAAAGGTATATAGGATATTTTTAAAAAATATACGTTTTTTTTAATTTTAAAACGATGAAGAAATTGAAACAAAAAAATCGTAGGAGTTAAAAGAATTTAATGAATTTTAAAATTTAAGGAAAATATATTCCTGGAAAATAAAATTGGATATGTTTGAATTAAAGTTTCGAAAGTTTCATTTTGGAAAAATGTTGTTTGATTGTTCATTCATTAGTTCAAATTCAACATAAATAAGAAATTAAAAGTTTAATTTAATATTATTTTAGAAACTCCTTGATTTAAGAAATGCAAGATGTAGAAAAAAAGGAAAACTTAAATTTTAATGAAACATTTCTTAAGACCTTTAGAAGATTTTTAAGTATATAAAATAGAGAATTATTTCAAAACTTCCTGGTAAAGAAGAAAAACTTTAAAAAAAACCCAAATTTTTTATGATTAATTTTTTTAAAAGAAACTTAACACTTAACAATACTTAAGCACAGCATACTAATATGAGCCTATAACACTTATGTAAGTGTTATAAGCATATAACACTTAGAGTACTTAAATAAGCGACATTAAAAGGAATTTGAAAAAATTTTCAAATTTTTTTATGATTGTAACCTCTGTTTATATTATTTTTGATTGTTTAACATTCTATAATAAAATAATTTTATGCATTAAAATAAATAGAAAGTTGCATTTTATTTTATAAATGGAAATGAATTCTACAGTTCAAAAATAAAATAATAATAAAAAAACACTGACTGCTTCAACACTACTCCGTAAAAAATAAACATCTCTTGTCTCAAAATCTGCCAGTAGACAGATGGCCTTGGCCAACCATGGGATTGTTGCACCAATGATTTGGTTTGATTTGTCGGTCTATGGTCTTATTTTGAGCACTTTACGCTAATTACACCAAGCTCTACAGTTTAACGTGGATATCGAACCACTAACAAACTTCCATGACATCGCCAGGATTCAAAACTGAAACCTGTAGTCACAACGGTCATAACGCTAGTCAATTGGCCATCAGATCGCCTTGTGCCCATTAAGAAGAAGATTGTTTAATTTGAATTATAACGTACAAAATCAATGAATTGAAGATCAAAGATTATGTTTCAAATTTACTGAAAAACTCTTACGTCTAAAAGTTTTCCAATTTTGAAAGTTATGCATATTCCCAATCCTTTATTAATTAATCAATATTAATAAATGACTATTCATCATTAATATTACTTTTATATTATTATTGTATTTAATGGGATTCCTTTTAATCTCACATTTATTTATAGATAATACAAAGTTTATATTCGATTCCTTTATTTTCAACTACGAACTTAGAAATGCGCCTCATAAAACTAAAAGTGGAATCTTTCTTAAAAAGAACTAAGAAATATTTCATTTTATTGTCTCGAATTTAGTTTTTTAAATAAATATATATTTTGCGACAAAAATACTGAGTGAAAAATATATATATCGAAGAAAATAACATTTTCTTAATGCAATATATTTTAAGAACGACAAAAAAAAAATTTAAAAATTAAAAAAAATGTCTAATGGAAAATCTGATTTATTTCAAATTTTTGTCGCTCTATTTCTACTTTTTTCTTCCCCGTCACAACACTGTTATTATTTCATGTTATTTTATTATTTTATTTTGTTAAAGGTTTCTTCTTCTTCTTCAAAAAATGAAGTACTAGGTGCTTAGCCTTTCGTCCTCTAACAAACATGACTGTAAGCTTTGAAATGTTTTTTAATGGAATCCGAATACAAAACCTGCGAAGCTGAGAAAAACTACTCTTTCTTCCATTAGCGCTTACTGCCGACAGTATCTTTATATAACTGAAGTGAACAGAGGAAGAAGAAAAAAAAAGCAGCGACTCGTAGTGAGAAAAAGCAGAAACGGGCAATAAAAGTGTTACGTGTATTTATTTGACACTCTTAGGTCTTTCTGAAAACACTCTCTATCGCTGTCACACATTCAACATGCCCTGGGGAATCGGTAAAAACTTCCTCTCCTCAAAGTGCGTGCTTTAGCTAAAAGAATGAAAAACGAAATCACTCTTGTATGGGAATTTTCGAATCTAAATATGCATGATTTAAAAGTGGGGGTTTGAAAAGAAACGGAAATTGGAGTGACTTCATATTTTCGTGATAAAAATTTTCGAATTAAAATCTTGACAAATGAGCTTCTCAAACTGTGTGGGAACAGTTTGAAGATTATTGGACTTTCGCATCTTTCTTGTCAAACTTTTTTAAAAGAGGCTCCATGTAAAAAATGTGTTCTTTTAGAATGCTTTCTAAATCTAGAAGCAATTAAATTAGCTGTTATGGAAACAGAAATGCACAGACTGCATTCCAGAAAATAGTAAAAAGGAATGAATTTCAACTGAAATATATTACAAAAAAATATATGATGTAAAAGAATTTTATAAAATTTAATCATTTTTAATAAAAATAATACGTATGAAAGGTATATACGATATTTTTTGAAATATAAGAGTATTTTTTTTTATTTTTAAAATGGTGTAGAAATCGAAAAAAAAATCGTTAGATTTAAAAGAATTTAATGAATTTTAAAATTTAAGGAGAATATGTTATATTTCAGTAAAACGAAATTGAACGAGTTTAAATTAAATTTTCAAAAGTTTCAAATTTGAAAAAAATTTTTTAGTATAGCTGTTTAGTATAGTTCAAGGAATTAAAAAGTTTAATTTAATATTATTTTAAAAATTCCTTGATTTAAGAAATGCAAGATGTGGAGTAAAAAAAAGAAAACGTAAATTTGAATCAAACTTTTCTTTTTTCAAGTATTTATAAAATAAAGAGATTTCAAAATACCATTGTAAGTAAGAAATTTCATTGTAAAGAAGACTTCTATGTTTTAATTTTTTTTAATGAGACTAATTTTTTTTAAATGAAACCACTAATTCATTAAAAATAAGAAACAAAATATTAATTTTAAATTTGGTAAGTAAATTATCTTTACATGAAGATGGTGTGATCATTATTGCTCACACTATCCTGTTATAAAGATAAGAAATTCCTGTAATGAAGATCCATTTGATCTTAATAATTTGGCAATTCTTAAAAACTCTGGATTAAAACGCCAAAAGTGTGTTATGTGTGTTCACATAACATGTTGTGTTGCATTAAATTATGTACAGGTGGAAAAAACAGTAGATGATTACTGATGGTGAATATTTGCATACTGTATAATATGATTTGCTAAATAATATTTTCCTCTTTGTAACTGGATAAACAAACTGGTAAGGTTATATAATCCTGGGTACGGAGTTAAGGTGTGATATAAAGTAAAGTATGTTATTAGTATATCTTCACCAAAAAGAAAGAATCCATTGGAAATAAAATTTTAAATTGGTGTATGAGTAACATGTATTGGTGAAATACACAATGCAACTACAACATGATGTGTCGTGATGAATTTTCAACTCCACCAACAAAATTTAAGTAGTATTCAAACTGTATTTATTACGATCTTAGACAGTCAGGTCTATGATAGGAGCCATTCTGATAAGTCGTGTGATGTCAGATTTGTTAAATACCTTTTTTATAGATTGAAAGGGTTTTAAAAAAGTGAGAAATGATCATGTTTATAAATGAGATATAAATATTCAAAAGTTGAATACAATGGCCATGTTTGAAAGCGGATGGAAATATCTCCAGAAGAAAAAATATTAAACTAGTAGAGTTAAAAAAATTTTAAGGAAAGGGTGTTTGAACAGATTCTGAGTTAACAGTCCTATAAATTTACTACAGGTCATCCATTTGACACAGCTCATGTCAATATCAACTTATCATTTACTGAACTATGTCACCTCATCCTTTACTGAAATTGCCCGATCAATTTTGACCATATACTTTAATAAATTTTGAACAAATGGCTCGTCACTACGGTGATTGTATCTTACATGCATTAATAATTGTTACCAATATAATATAGACTGATGATTTTTATCACCCCAAGTATTCTCTTTCAGAGCGAGCGTTACTGGAAACCAAACCAATATTCTGGTGCACTATTCATCTAGCACCTAATTACTAAACAAATTTACGCCTGGGGAAATTCAAAATTCATACGAAAGTTTTGAGTTGCCTGTGGAAATATGTACACAAAATTACTTTCGTACCATTCAAGATAATGCGTATCAGGATAATGGACACCGTTTGTTTTAATGGTGGAATCCATGTTTTGTAGGCAATGAGTGTTAATCCTGAACAGAAAATTTATGTGTTGTCAGGCATCGACACATTGAGGATCTGTGGAAACAAAAACGCTAAAAATACTCAAGTAACAAAAGTCTGATATTGATTAAAATAATAAAAAATAGGTCTTTATATGATAGTATTTTGCATCTTAAATGCTTTCTTTGTTTTCTCACAGCATGATTATTCAACAGATTAGCGGGTTTGATTTAAAATGTATTTAAACTTATCAAAATTCCAGAAAAATAACAGAATTTCCAGAATATGAAAATACTTAATAAATCATGGAGTGAAAACCAAACTTTTTAATACGCAATTATTATTTATCAAATTTTGTGGGATAATTTTCATTTTAAAGTATGTAAATATCATTTTGAAAATTTCTTTAAAAAATTTATTTTGAAGAGGTTTAAACTCCCAAGAAGAAAGTTTAATAAATGAAGTATGATTTTTAAAAAGCATTATATGAGCATGAAAGTATGTTTTGTATTTACAGTGTACTAATTAGTTAAAAGCGAAATTGCTTTCTTGTGAACTCTATGCAAACAAAATTTTACCTTCATATTTTTTTTCACTGAGGTCACCAAACTGTGCCAATATCCGATTAAGTTTCAACAACTATTCATATTTTGAGAATACATTACTTTTTTTGTAATTCATATTTACTCTTAAAGTACATTTATCTGTGTATTTATGTTATATTATGAGCTAACTATTACAAAAATTAAAAAAGTTTTATTACTATTCCAAAATAGAAAACAACTAAGTTATGATAAGCTGAACCATAGTTAAAATGGTTTAACGATTAAATATTTCGTGTTAAGACGATAATAATTTAATAAATAAAAAATAATTCGTATTAGATATATAAATATCGTGATAAATAACGTGATTTTACTGAATAAATTACCCATTAAAATGTTCAATATTTTCTCTTAGAAAATCAGTGAGTTTCAGATATTAAAGAAATGTTCAATAAAATTTTACCATGTGAAATAGAAGAGGAATGCTTTTGTCACAATAAATATTTGCTGCATTATAATGTTAGAATATTAATAAAAATATTCTGGAGTTTTAATTTGAAATTTATTTTAATGAAATGCCTTTATAAGTGCATTTTAAAAGATTTGATAAGTAGAAGGAAAATAAGTGTAGGGATTTAGGGGAATGCTTTAGAAACTTGGTAAATTAAAAAGAAACAGTAGACACCCAGAAATAAGATTCGAATTGAAGGGATTACTGATTTAAGCTCATTTGTCTTCTTCATTGGTGTTCTCCTTATGAGTTCTGTTAGCAATTATTTCTTCCAAAATGTGTAGTTAATGGCTTTTCAGAAATTTTAGCTAATCAGGCAATAGGAAATTGTTGAATACTCTCATGAAATTTCGAAGAAGTTTGTTGTTGTAAGTTTGTCGACTTAAATACGTTTAAATGAAAACAACTAAAATTATTTTAGAAATTGAAATGCAGGAAAAATAAATATTTTTACATTCCTCTACTGCACACTCTTGTCCCTTAATATTGAAAGAGAATGAATCATTATTGAATACGATTTATATAATTTTGTTTGCTATTAGCATAAAATTATTCTTATATTTTTCGTTGTAAAACGTAAAAAAAGTAGTTTAACTTGTTAAAAAAATTGAGATAAATGAAAAAAAATATTGTTTACTTTATTTTTATTTTTAAAAGAAGAAATCATTATTCTTTCCTTTAAATTTTTTAATTTAAATTTTATTTAGATATTTAAAGTAATATCAAAATACTTAATTTTACTTACGTCAAATTAATAATTTAATAAAACAAATGAACATATTAAAAAGTTTCAAATGATTTAGCACTATTAGATTTATTTTCCCTGGCACTATAGCCCATGGTGGGCTAAAGCCGCTAGGCTACCATAGTTTTTGAGACAAGAGGTGATTTTTTTTTTACAGGGTAGAGCTGTTACCCGTACTCGCAATACTCTACAACCCTATTAGATCGGGAATTACGATTTCAGGTGGATTCCGAACCACTACAAGCAGTCATGAACCTTGTGTCACTGAGAGCCAGAGAGCTAGTCACTCGGCCATCAGGCGCTTTCAAGTATTTTACATTGACAAAATTTTTAATAAATGAAAATTTACTTTCCATACGCACATTTATTTATTTAATACCATCTTTATCCCACTCAACCAATTCCAGCATATAGTTTACTGTAAAAAATAATTTAAATTAAAAAAAGCAGACTTTTTTCAATAGCGATCATGATAGTGAAATAAGATTCCTACGTCAGCGATAGTTATATAAATACCGCTTCGCTCCAAAAACTTTTAGATTTATACGAATTTTTATACGAATTTCAACTGAAATACTTTTTCATCTATGATTCATATACTGCAAAAAAAAAAATATTTAAAGGCAATTTATCAACAACCTTTCCATTCCAAACGCACCTTAACCCGAATAAAACAAATTCCAATGATAAACTGTTTACTTTTATTACCGTTATCGAAGCCAAACCCTTCCCAGACGAAGGTAAACTAACAAAAAAGGGGGGCAAACAATCATGTAATGTGCCGGTGTTAAATGTTTAAGTTTCCGGCCAGAATCATTGGATGGTCGTAAACGACAAGCGGTCTACTTTACGACTTGTTTACAGCGGATCGCTTTTATGATCACGTTCGCCTGGAATCCGAAAAAAAAAAAAAAAAGAAATGAGAACTCCAGAAAGGATCGAGATCTAATTTCTGGCGGTGAAGGTTTACTGCTCTATTAAACCATCGATGAAACGGGATCATGGAGATCCGAACGACGATTGCGAGTCTCAATGTCGAGATGCGAGAGGGGCGTTTTTATTGTCTTTGCGTCGTAAATACACTTATCGTATCGTAAAGAATCGAGATAGAGGAGGTTATTATCAATTATCGACAAATGAAACGCCGGTGCCTTCATTTCGGGGAAGCGGGAAACAAGTGTATCGTAAAAAAGGTAGGATGATAATTATTATGATTGAAAACAATTATTTTCGCAGGGCCAATGATGTTTGCTTTCGGAGATGGATTTTGCATGAGTTAATGGGATAGAGATTCTGGCTGGAGGAATTTCGAATGGTCCTTAGATGACTTTGCTGTCTCGACATTGACGAGATATCCTTAGGTTTTGAGAATAAATATGTTTCTTTTGATTTCTGTGTTTCTTATGATTGAAAACAATTATTTTCACAAGGCCAATGATGTTTGCTTTTAGAGATGGGTGAGAGATTCTGTCCTTAGGAATTTGGAATGGAGCAAGCGCCCTTAAATGACTTTGCTGGTTTGGCATTGACGAGATTTCATTGGTTTTGAGAATACATTCTGTGTTTCCTTTAATATCAATTCATTCAGCAAGACGTAGATGGTCACATTGGTTTGAGCCTAAAACCTCGTCCAGGTTTGAGCGAGATTTCGTTAATTTTGCGAATAAATACTATGTTTCTTTTAATATCAACCCATTCAGCAGCATAAGTAAGATGTAGGTGGTCACATTGTTTTGAGCCTAACTCAAAACAATGTGACCATATACATCCTCGAGCCTCCATTGAACCTGAGCCCCCCTTCCCCCCCTGAAGTATTTGCATGAACGTTCCCCAAAATTGCAGTTTGAAGTCGAAAAAGAGACTACTTTTTCTTTTCTTAGGTCCCCTGCACGTTGCAGATTATTGTGATGAATCTAGTAACAAAACACACTGTTTACACTGTAGACTTGCATATTGGTCATTATTTAGTTGAAGCAACTAAATGATGCAGTCCGTTCTTTTTAGAGGGCGGGCTAAATTGTTTCAGTATCGCATCAATAGGAATGGGACTTGCCTGTTTAGGCCTGTTCGCCCGCATCGGGGATTATTTAGTAGACAACTTGACAATACCATTGAAAATATTCATTAATAAGAAAAATTACTGTATAGTATTTATTTCTGAGTATAAACGCATTTTTATTTATATTCTGCATAAATTTCAGCCTTATAGATGCTAAACATTTTTTAAGTAAACATTTTATAACGAAATAGAAAAAAATTATGTTACCTTACTATTACTATATTATTTCCTTAGTACTTAGAGCAACAGTCCCATTTTATGCCAAGGCCGTCTTTCTGCTAGCAGATTTCGAACCAGAGATGTTTTCTTTTTACGGGTAAGGTTTTCAGCCCTATGCCGTAGAATGGGACCTACTTTTTAAATTTGATTCCGAACCACTACAAATATCAATGGCACAGCTGGGAATCGAAATCTATAGAACTGGGTGCAAGAGTTCTAGTCATTTTGGACCTCATATTTTAATGTTACATTTGTTAATAACAAAACATTTTATGTACAGATAGCTCTTTTTTTAAGATGTATTCAAAATTTTTAATGACTTAAAACAAAAAAAAAGAATAATTGTTTTTTGTTTAAAATTTGCTTCGAAAATATTTTTCAATGTAACATAATTTAATAAAATAATCTGTCTGTTGTTATAATTTAATAATTTTTAAAACTTTACTTTTAATTAAAAAAATTTTTAAACAATTTACAACTTAAGCTACATAATATTCCATTTTTTTCTTCTTCAGAAAAAAGATTTTGAAAGAATATCAAGTGTTAATAAAAAAGGCAAAATAAAATCTTTTT
>BPLQ01003818.1:0-52810 GCA_021605075.1 Caerostris darwini | reverse complement strand
CAATAAGACTTTGATCTTTTTTTCTAAAAGACAATCATCAAAAAATACAATTAAATTCTTTTTGGTTTCATCTAAATCTTCAAAGTTATAAATTCACTTAAATCTGATACAAATACTGTTTCTTTTTTATATTTTTTGAAAATCTTCTAATAAAGCTTTTTATCTTTTTCGATAACTTTTTTACAAATCAAGTCGATATCTTCTTTTTCAATGTCTTCATATTTTGTATAATCATCTATTAATTTTTGATATTTTGGTTCATGCATATTTTTAGTACAAATGTATAATACATCAAAGTTATCCATAATTTTACGAATAATGTTAAGCACGACTGTTGTTTTACCTGAACCAGATTTTCCTATTATTATGAGTCTAAATTTATGAGGGGGTAACCAAGGATTTTGATTTGCTTCTTCTTCTATGGGTTTGTCATAGTTTTCAATTTCAAATGCATAATCCTTATACATAGCATTTCTATGTTCTAAACTTTTTAAATGTTCTGATTCGTCTTTATAAACTTTTTTGCATATTTCACATTTCATTTATTATAGTAAAATTATTTTTTACTATAATAAATGAACAAAAGAATAAATGATTTAGTGAAAGTTGCCAAATTACAAAAAAAGATCCGTAATAAGAATGTTGAACAAAAATACAAAAAGGCAGGTTTGGAATACTCGATACGTGAATTTCATAAACCAACCATTGAAAAATTAGAAGAGCTTCAAACAGATAGGAAAAATCAAATGAATGCTCTTACAACTAAAATTGAAGACCTAATCAATACTTCAGCAACTGTTTAAACACCTTTAGCATTAGAAGATATTGAAGATGCAAGGAAAAAGAAAGCTCTTTATGTTGAAACAGATACCGACCTTGATGTAGATTTTTTAAAGGAAAACAATCTTCCTTTAATAGTTGATTTAATTGATGCTAAACCTAAAGAGATTGACAAAATAATACACAACATGAGTATAAAATTAGGTAATTTAAAATCCCAAATCAACAGAGGGAGTGAAAAAGTTGATCAAACTTTAGATGAAATTGAATATGGAATTAAAATGTTAAGATTATATCGAACAAAACTTCGAGGTCTTATCAGCGCGAGAAAAAGTTTTAAAATAACAGTGAAAACAGGATCTGGAATAGATTTGTTAAAACATATTGAAAATTTAACATATAAAATAAAAGGTCGAAAAGGATTGATGATAAGAAATTATATAATGAGACTGTCGATACTTTAGATGCTTTATTAAAGAAAGGATATATCACTAGTGAAGATGTAGCTGATTATTATGATACTCATTTAACAAGCTCAAAGGATTTTCATCCTTAATAAATGAGTAACTACATTAAGAAAAAAGTTCATCTGAGTGATGGACAGATAGGTAAATTGAAATCAGGCATATAGAAAAACGAAGAAATTAGCTTACAAATCGATAAATCTAAATCGTCTAATTACGACATGTATTTAACAAAAACGCAGATTAATCAAATTAATCAAGGAAAAAGAATTACGATAAGTAAAACTCAATTGAAGAAAAATGGAGGATTTTTACCGTTTCTTATTCCGATTTTAGCAAGTTTAGGACTCGGCGCTGCGAGTGGTGCTGCGAGCTGGGGAACTAAAAAAATATTAAATAAAATTTCAGGTTCCGGTACTAAACCAAAAAAAAAAAAAACTTGGAAAGGGGATATATCCGAATTGAGGATTACCAATAAAGTAATTAATCAAAATATGAAAAAAGAAAAAGGATTTAGAGATGTTTTCACAATAGATACATTACCTAAAAAGATGAGAAAATTTGAAAATGGAATCGTTAATTTAGATATTTCAACTGGATCTGGTACTCACTGGGTTTGTTATTATAATGATCCCCAATATGATTTTGTTGAATATTTTGATCCTTTTGGTGAGTATAAGATTAAAGGAATTTCATTTTCAAAGCCAAAATGTCCTAAAAGTATTGAAACCTATTTAAAATCATCCGGAAAGAAAATTATATATAATACAGAGTTTCTTCAAAAATTTGATTCTGTGAAATGTGGTTATTTCTGCATGAAGTATATAACTGAAAGAAATAAAGGTAATTCACCAGCTCGTGTTATTTATTCTTTTACTCAATATCCTAGTGATCATAATGAAAATTTAGTTATAAATAAATGAGAACATTAACTTTAGATTCAAAAGATGCTGAGAAATCGGAGGATTTTAAAATTGTATTTAGGATACCCTTTAAAGCTAGAAAAATTGCACTAAAATACATGTCGTTGTGGAATTCATAGTTTAATATTCACGAGAAATTTAACAATAATGTAATAAAATACACTGATTTAGGAGTTGAACACAGTATAACAATTCCAAACGGTAATTACATGATTTCTGAATTAAATGAGGAAATAGAAGATCATTTTAACGGAAAGTCTCTTATTATATTTGATGTGCATCAAGCAACATCGCGATTTATAATTAAATTAGATAAAGGTTTTACAATTGATTTCGAGGGAGGTAATTTACATGAAATTTTAGGTTTTGAAAGTAAGGTTTATGATCAGCCTAAGCAAAGAGGGAAATATATAGCTGATATATCCAAAGGAATTGATGATATTTTTATACATTGTGATCTTATCACTTCATTATATAATGAAGGAACTAGTGATATATTATACCTATTTTCCCCTTTAAATCCTCCTGGTAGTATGATAGTAATAAATGAAATAAATCCTTTATTTGAAGAGGTGAATAGAAACGATTATATCGATAGTGTCAGAATGTATATAACTGATCAAGATGATAATATCATCGATTTGAATCATCAGAGAGTGATATATAAACTCGTTTTAGATTAAGTCTTTTTCGACTATAATAAATGAAATACAATAAACATAGGTTGTATTCTAGAGGTAAAAGATACTATGGTGGTGGTCTTTTTACAGATGCTCTAAAATCGATAGCTAAAAAAGGTTTTAAAATATTAGCTGATGAAACTAAGCATGTAATTGAAGATAAATCGAGAGATTTAATAAGAAATAAATTTAAGCAGCTATTAGGATCTGGATTAAAGAGACTTCATTAACTTTTCATCCCTAAAAAATGGAAAAAATTTGGGATTTTTCAAAGATGACTAAGTATGATGAAAATCATATTGAAAATGTTTATTATAAAGAACATATGGTAGACGGAAACGTTGTAGATCCTGATAAAAGTCAACAAATGTATACATTTACGATTAGTGATACGAATGATGCTATTTTATATTCGGACGGCTATATTTGTATAGATGTTAAAATTCTTGATAATGTTGAAGATAGCGTCACTTTAGTAAACACAGGAAATGTATTCACAAGAGGAACATTACAAATAGGTGGTCATATAATTGAAGAGATCTCTAAACCTTCACTCGTTCATTTTATTCATTCATTGGGTAATTTTACAAAGGATTATGAGTCATCTGAAGCGACGAATATGTTTATTTTTAAAGATACTGCTGATTCTTCAGATCGTGAGCCCTTTACATTTGTAGGAAATTTGGATGAAAAAATGCCTAGTTTGATTAAGAAAATAAAGAAGAATGAAAAATATAATAAAGGATTCGATCAAAGATGTAACTTAACAAAAGGAAGTAAATTAACTAAAATAGTTATACCCTTGTATCTATGGTTTGGATTTTTTAACGATTTTAGAAAGTTAATGACAGGTATCGAAGTTAAATTTGAATTTATGAGAAACGAACTCGTTAACAATATGTTATACACAAATGTGAATAATAAAGTGTATAAAGTGAGCATTCCTAATATAACTCTGTGGCTACCTCATGTGAGATTAAATCCTGAAGTATCAGTTAAGTATCTAGCATTTTTAGAATCTAATAAAGATCTTGAAATAGAATGGGTTACTCCAATATTAAGAGAATCCGATTCCCTTGGTGATAGCAGTGGCACTATTCCTGTTAAACTCTTAGCAGATGATATTGTAAGTATATTAGTTATTCCTCAATGTGTAGAGAGAGAAAACAATGAAAATCAAAATAATATGGTTTTTGATAATTTAGATTTAACAAGTTGTTCTATTACTGTCAATGATATCAGGTATCCAAAAGACGGTTATAAGTTAAGTTTTAAAGAAGGCGAAATCAATTGTTCCTTACCTTATTTAAAATTTTTGAAAATTTTTGGGAATGTAAGAAATACTGAATCAGGTTGCTTAATAGCTCTTGATGAGTGTATAAATCTCTATCCTATTATACCTTTTGATACATCTAATCATCCACCTTTTATAAATGTTAAAAACTTAAATATTGAATTTTCCTGGAATTTAAGAAATACACCTGCCAAGAAGTACAAATTTTACTTTATTATAAATGTAAAAAGAAAGGGGATAATGAACATGACAAATAAATCATTTAAAACTTTATCATCTTTGATAGATTCATTTTCAATCTTATAAATGAATAGGTATCGTTTTGGAATTTCAGGAAAAGAAATGCAAAAAGGACCTCGTGGTTCTCCAGGAATTGGTTTTAAATTGACAGATGATGGTAATTATGACATGGAAAAGGAAAAATTAAAAAATGTAGATGAACCTGTTGATATAAGTGATGTTGCAACTAAATCATACGTTGATTCAAATAAAATAGAATTTAAATCTGATACTGTTAAATTACAAAAAATAAGTTTAATTCATTCAGAACATGGTGATTTCGATGCAAGGAATAAAATTATTGGAAATGTTAAAGATCCTATCAATAACTTGAATGTTGTTAACAAACAATATTTAGAGAATAATGCTTTAACTTTAAGTCTAAAGAATACTATTCCTATTGAAAAATTTTATAATGTGAATACCATTCCTTTAAAAAATCTTTCCAATCCTCAAGATAAAAATGATGCAGTTCATAAACAATATGTTGATGAAAAAACAAAAATAAATTATAAAAAACCTGATAATATGCTAACGAGAGATCATGATGGATTATATATTCCTAA
The DNA here is from genome assembly GCA_021605075.1 of Caerostris darwini. NCBI lineage: Eukaryota > Metazoa > Arthropoda > Arachnida > Araneae > Araneidae > Caerostris > Caerostris darwini. The sequence continues at coordinate 47,824 of BPLQ01003818.1, read as the reverse complement.
TGAAACATTTTTAGCAACTCAGGAATATATAATGCATACTTATCCTGCTGTGTTTAGAATTGTTTTTAATAAATTCACTTCCTTATTATTATCTCCTGATTTGAGACTCAAAACAGATATGCTGATGAAAATTACCTTTTATTTAAGGGAACTTAATTATAATCCTTTTATATAAATCGTTCTTGGGAATGATGAATCAAATGATAGATTATATTATGGAAGAATTAATGAATTAAATCCTATTAATCTTATAACATATGGTAAAAGTGACTCTCAATTTAAAATAAATCTATCATTTGCTAATGAAGAACAAACGACAGATTTGCTATTGGAAGCTTACTTTTATGTTGAAAAATTATCTGATTTTGATTTATAGATTTTAGTTTATAAATTTTTTTCTAAATAAATGAATGATCTAATATCCTCAAAGAAAAAAATTGGATTTTTTAATGAATTTGATTGGAAAAAAATAAAATATCAAGCATTAAGTAAAGATTTCATAAGAAAATTTAAAGATATAGTCAATTGGGAAAAAATATCAAAATATCAAGCATTAAGTGAAGATTTTATTCGAGAATTTCAAGATAAAGTTGATTGGGGTAATATATCAGGAAATCTTGAATTATATGAAGATCTCATAAGTGAATTTCAAGATAAAGTTGATTGGAAAAAAATATCAAAAAATCCTGAATTAAGTGAAAATTTCATAAGAAAATTTCAAGATAAAGTTAATTGGAAAAAATTATCAAAATATCAAACATTAAGTGAAGATTTTATGAGAGAATTTCAAGATAAAGTTGATTGGAGAAATATATCCAAATATCAAACATTAAGTGAAGATTTTACGAGAGAATTTCAAGATAAAGTTGTTTGGTGTCAGTTATCAATATGGCGAAAACTAAGTGAAGATTTTATTCGAGAATTTCAAGATAAAGTTGATTGGGGTAATATATCAGGAAATCTTGAATTATATGAAGATCCCATAAGTGAATTTCAAGATAAAGTTGATTGGAAAAAAATATCAAAAAATCCTGAATTAAGTAAAACTTCATAAGAAAATTTCAAGATAAAGTTAATTGGAAAAAATTATCAAAATATCAAACATTAAGTGAAGATTTTATGAGAGAATTTCAAGATAAAGTTGATTGGAGAAATATATCCAAATATCAAACATTAAGTGAAGATTTTACGAGAGAATTTCAAGATAAAGTTGTTTGGTGTCAGTTATCAATATGGCGAAAACTAAGTGAAGATTTCATAAGAAAATTTCAAGATAAAGTTGATTGGTATTGGATATTAGAATGTCAAAAACTAATTGAAGATTTTATTCGAGAATTTCAAGATAAAGTTGATTTGTATTGGATATTAGAATATCAAAAATTAAGTGAAGATTTTATGAGAGAATTTCAAGATAAAGTTGATTGGGAATGTATATTAGAATATCACAAATTAAGTGAAGATTTCATAAGAGAATTGATCAAAAAAGAGCTTATATAATTCCTTAAAACTTTCTGCCTTTATAAATGAGCGAAAAAATTGATTGGGATGAAGTTTCACGAGAGCGAGGTATGTCTGAAAGTTTGATTAGAAAATTAAAAGATGAAGTAAAATGGGATTTAATTTCGCAATTTCAAAAATTAACTGAAAAATTCATTTTAGAATTTAAAGATGACGTCAATTGGGGAAAAATATCAACCTATCAAATTTTGAGTGAAAAATTTATAAGTGAAAATGAACATTTAGTCAGTTGGGGTAACATATCGAAATTTCAAACATTAACAGAAAAATTTATCTTGATGCATGATCATAAAGTGTTTTGGCCTGCTATTTCGAGATATCAAAAGCTAAGTGATCAATTTATTTTTGAAAATGTCGGAAAACTAGACATGATTTAGTTTCTGAGTATCAAGATAAAATGAGCATTAACACAATCGAAAAACTTGAAACATCTGTTAATTGGAATGAAATTTATTCACATCAAAAAAATCTAACTTCTGAATTTGTAACGAAACATGTTGAAAAAATAACTGATTGCAAAGATATGAGAAATCTGAAACTTTCTGATGAAGAATTTAATAAAGTTTATAGAAGATTGAAATTATGGTATATGGCTAAAACATGTTTGAGTAAAAATTAATTCTAAATAAATGATGCAATATTTTTTAATTGCCCCTTTACTGTTTGATTGTCTTTCTCCTACTGTCCATTACTTTAAATTCAATCCGATTGTTTCAAATATCGAGATTGATAATTCAAATAATTATACAATATTTAAGATTATCAATAACACAATAAAAATAGAATTAACAGCTAAAATCTATAAAGCAGATAGACCAGCTAAACATTCTCAACCAGATGTGTATTTCTGGATAGAAAGTAAATGTAATAATAACTGGAATATGGTTAAAGGAACCAAAGAATATTTTGATATTGCTATTGATGGTATCACAAATGTTTATTATTCTGTGATGCTTAATGCAACGGAAGACTTGAGAATTGCATATAAAGCTGATAACTTAATATATAACGCAGCTATTTGTTTCTTTTATAGTTCATATTATCCTCGTGAAAGAATGTTTATTTCTTAGTTTTTTTTCTTAATTTTTTTTCTTTTCTCAAATTTTTATATCTTTTGAATGATACCGTTTTTACATCATTTTCTTTATAAATTGAATGTTTTTTTAATGACTGCGTTGTTTTTATCAACATTATAAACTTGTTAAATTTACATCATTTTCTTTATAAATTGAATGTTTTTGAGATTAAATGTCTGCAAATGAGATAACTTTTATGGTTTTTTAATGACTGCAATTGGGTTAACTTTGAGTGTTTTTCAGACTGCGCTAGGTAGGTCCTTTTATATCTACTTGGAAACTTTTAAGTTCCTTTGAATTTTTTATGTAACATAGCAAATTGTTTCACATAATATTTTTTAAGTTTTTTATAATTTAATTAACAATATTTGTAGAATAACAATAAAGCTATTTGCATCGCTTATAATATAATTTATGAAACTGTCAACCTTGGACAACTTTAGCACAAAAATAATATAATAAAAAAATTTTTTAATGGATTTTGTTGCCTTTAAAATTGATTGCTAATACTTACAATTATAATTATAATGAATGTTTAAAAAATAATTTGATTGTATTAATACAGTTTCATTAAATGATTTTAAATTCCTTTAGCTTCATAAGTTTTTGAAAGCTTGTAATTAAAATTGTTTCTATACATTTTTAATATTTTGCATTTTTTTCTTTTTTACAACTTTAGGACACAGATCAGATTTTCTGCTGAATTTTGCTGCAGCTTCGCCATGGAATACTTTCTAGAGGAATACAATTCAGAGACGTACCAGAAAATAAAGATTTTCCTGAATTCAGATGAAGTTGTGGTGGGACAGTGCAGAATCTTCTCTTTAAGACGTTTCAGAAAAGTTTCCAAGTACCATGCGAGTTTTTTCAAGAAAAACGGTTCCTGGTACGTTAGAGATTTGAAAAGCCCCAACAAGCTTTACGTCAACTTGGAAGAAGTCCAGTCAGAGTGGGGACCACTGAAAATCGGAGATATCATCGGTCTTGGCACTCCATGCCTTTCCGAAGATGGCGGATTTGTGTGCGAATTTTTATGTAAAACCAGAGTGAAATCAAAAAGCTTTATTGAGAATAAATCTGAAGCCCCTGCTTCATCCACAATCCAGCAAGACCATCTTCAAGACGGCGAATCTACCAATAAAGCAATAACAGAACAAGAACTGAATTCAACTGATAGCGGAACAGGAAGTATGAGCTCGTATGATAACATTCGATTTTCAGAAGATTGCAATTCGTCTTCCTTGCTACACTCCTTCAACTGCGCTGCCAGATATTTAAAAAAGAATATTTGTGAAAGAACCGAATCGATGACATCAAAATCACACAAAATTAGTGATTTCAAAGAGTCTGTTAAAATTAACGAAAATACACATGGTTCCCTAAAATTGGCAGCTTCAAGCGAGATACCATCGAATATTGATATTCCAGTTGACTGTACAGAACCATTACATAAAGTTGTAGTTCAACCATTGAACACTTTTAACACTAGACATTCATCAAATAGAAATGATGTTGAAGGAAGTCGATTAATCTTTAATAATTCTCTTGCAGGAACGGATAAGTGTTTTGAAGGAAATAAAAGAAACGATTCTGAATTAAAAAGAGATGGTATTAAAAACTGTCATGTGCGTCTTATAAAGTGCGATTCTCAATCATTTCAATGGCCTCAAGGTGTTAAACATCTGAATTTTAGTAAACATTTCGAATCGATGAGAAAGAACAAAAGCATTTATGGGAATAAATCTTCAAAAACTATCCAGACTAAAACTAGAAACAAAAAGTTGCCTAATTTATCGAAAAAAACTTGCAAAAGGAACAGAGTTCCAAAAGGTGTGACGATAATTGAATGTAAAAGCATCGAGATGCAACTGCATCTTAAAAACAACAGAATTTATAGTTCTGATTCAGATATGTCTGAAGATGAAAGAAAAAATCAAACTATTATAAAAAATAAAAGGAAAACAAATAAATTAAGACTTACAAATTCAGTTTTGAAGAAAGCTATAACCAAAGTTGATAAAACCAAAACGGCCATTAGTGAGTCGCAACATCTAAAAAAATCTGGTAAGGCAAATGAAATATCAATGACACAAAATGAAGAACTGAGTTCTCAAACAAAAAATCCTTTTGAGGACTCAGAAAGTAATTCCAGTGCAAGTGTGTTTCAAGACATATTTTCGTGTCCTTTAAAGTTAATTACAGGACAAAAGTGTGAAGAGGTTAAATCGGCTCCAGATGACAATAGCAATGAAAAAATGCTTTCATCAAAGAAAAATTTCACGCAAATAAGAGATCACTCACTTAGAAATGAATCTGAAAGTAACGAACTATGTGAATCCTCCGAAATGATTAAATCTAACAAAAGGAAAACTGTTGACAGAACTTCATTAACCGATTCGAAGTCTGTGGAACCTCGCCCAAAGAAACTGCGTGGAAGAGTAGAGTGGTTCAGTGAAAAGTGCTCGGGTTCAAGAGTTGAAATGGAACACCCAACTTCTAGAAACTTGAGTGACAAATTCTTGTACTCGGAAAAAGATAAAAACGGGAAATGCTCCTCGAGTTTAATCAAACCCACAAACTTTACAAGCCCTGAAAAGGTGCCAGCTGAATGTCCTTTTGAAACTTCCGTTTCGAGTGATGCTCATGAAATTATGGAGAACATCACAAAAGACAAGATCACATTACCAGTTCCAAGAAGGCCAAGTGACGATGGATATCCTATGGGGTTTTTAATCGATATACAATGTGATGAGCACAAGGATGATAATAGCCCTCCACACATAGATTACATAAGTGAAGCAAAAGTCCCAGATGAAAATGCAAGAAACCCAGAGGATGGAAAATCCTTTTCCGCACATAAAAACTTTCCAAGCCCCCCACAATTAACAGCTGAATCTCCTTTTGAAAACCCATCTGTAAAGCAAAAGAATGCAAATATAGAGAGCTTCGCAAAAGACAAGATCAAGTCACCAGTTCCCAGAAGGCCGGAAAACCAGTCTTGTGTATCTCCTGTTCGAAGTTTGGTTCAACAGCCATCCACACATCATGAAGTTTCAGCAATTGTCTGGAGTACCACCAAAGCAAACCCAGAAACGAATGGATCAGATCTCATTGGAGCAACTGATTCGCACCATTTCATTCCAATTACTGAACTGAATTCCCGTTCCGTTATTGAAGAAATTATTCAGTGGAATCCTAATTGGCTGGAAGAACAGTTCAGACACAAAACTCCCCCTCCAAGAGTATCTAAAGGTGGGGCCCATTTACCTTTATCGTTCTCTTCTCATGAATTTTATGTTAAATCTGTCTATCCCATGATTATTCTGGAAATTTGGGAATCACTTTTCAGAGAATCTAAACCTCTGTGGCCAGACAACCAAGACTGGCATAAATTTTTTTACATCATTTCAAGCATTAAATTTCAGAAGGACTTCATAGAGCTCCACTGTGAATCGGTCGTTAATGAAGAATTATCTTTTTGTCCTCGTGAAGGAGAAGTTATTCTTTTGGATATCAAAGCTGAAGAACAGAGAATGAACCGGTACATATTTGGTTATATAGACCAACACAAAGTAGAAGAAGTGAATTTGAAAGACGACTCGTTAAAAATGTGGCAAAATGTGCCACAAGAGTGGCTGCAAAATGCAAAGTTATGGTCGTTTAACGTACATATAAAGAAAACTAATAGAAATCTTAAAACTGGCACAGTTAGTGTTGCTCTTGGGATTTTGAATATAAAAATTAAACTTCAATTAGTTGATGCACTTGTCGCATCAAGATGTTCTCCCTTGCTGAAGGAGATCTTACAGCCTTCTGAAAAGATGTTCATTTCTTGCAGATCTGCTCAGAAACCATCTTGTGCTGAACTTGTTCAGAAAATTAGCGAGGAACTGAATCGTGAAGAACCACAAAGTAAGATCGTTTTAATCAATGCTCCTTCCGGGACTGGCAAAACTGGCGTCATTATCGATCTAATTAAAAATCTGATTTTTGATAATATCTCTAAAAACAAAGTTTTGCTGTGCTCGCCATTCCTTACATCCGTTGATGAATTGGGGAAAAAACTCAAAGAATTGAACAGCCAATGCAGTTGGAAAGGAAATACCATTGATTTTGTCAGATTCGGTCAGCTTGAGAAGCCCCATCCAACACTTTGTACGTATACTCTGAGTCACAAAGTAAAGAAGTTGTTTGAAGAGCACAATAAAAAACTATTGAAACAAGATAAAAAATACAAAGCCTTACAAAGCAAAATAAATGACATTTTATGTAAAGAAAATCTAAAACATTCTTCATATGCGAAGACAGATAATGAACCATTAAAAACATTAATGGATCAGCAGAAATCTCTTAAAGAGAAATATCTGCTAAGGAACTTGGATTCGTTCCATCAAATAATGCATGAGAATACTGTCTTAAGAGAATCGAATGTAATCCTTACAACCTTAAATGAGTCCATGAATCCTTTGATGGACGAGTTCTTTGGTCAAGAAGGACAACGCATTTACTGCATTGTAGATGACGCTTCCAGATGCACAGAGCCTGAAATCCTTCAATGCCTGAATTCACAAGTAAGCAGGCTTGTTTTAGTTGGGGACCTACAGCAACTACCCCCATCTGTGTCTTCAACATATGCTATTAATTGGGGCTTCAAGAGATCCATGCTGGAAAGACTTTATAAATTTATTAGAAAACAAAATTGTAACTTGCCAGCATTTCCCTTGACGGAACAACACAGAATGCGATCGCAAATTTCGCATTTTCCGTCCAAATACTTCTACGGTCAGCAACTTGAAAATGCCGCGGATACTGAGGAAAGATTCCCGCATTGTCCTTTAAAACCTGTCATTGTATATGACATATTAACTAATGGCGTGGATGGACAAGACATGGAGGACAATGAAACTTCTGTCCTGACTGGCATTTGTTCGCAGTTACTGCAAGTTGTTCCGAAAGCCTCGATTGGTATTATTGTGACCAATCACAAAGCAGTATCACTGTACAGCAGTACGCTGTCTGGAAACAATGCGTTGAGGAATGTGAAAGTGAATACCGTGGACAACTACCAAGGCAAGGAGAAGGACATAATCATCATCGCTTGCATCAACCCTTCCAGTGAAGACCACAGCTTTTTTGAGTGTAGAAGGAGAATGAACGTGGCGATGACCAGAGCCAGGCAGTGCTTGATTGTTTGTGGACATATTTCGTCTTTGGCAAACTATCACCATTGGGAAGCTTTCATGGAAGACGCTAGAAACCATGAAAATGTCTTTGAAGTATCGTCGCTGAGTCAGATTCCAATCATTTTTATGCCAACTGTTTGCAGAGCCAACTATTTGCAGAATGGCTTAGGACATTTTTCTTAAAAGTGTCATTGGAGTATCAGCATTGAGTAAAATTCCAATTTTTATCAAAACTGTTTGCAAAATAGTTTAAAGCATTTTTTTTTAAACTGTCATTAGAGTATCAGCATTGAGTAAAATTCCAATTTTAATGAACACTGTTTGCAGAATGGTTTAGAACATTTTTCCTGTGATAAACTCTCACATTTAGTATGGCATGCTAACTTTATATTTATTAGGAGTATGTTTCTACTTCATGAAAAAAAAAATCGTAGAATTACTTGTTAGAGATCTATCTGTTATTGATTTGAACAAATATTTTGCATGCCATTTAAACTGTGTTAATGTATCCTTCACATTTTTATGTCCTATTTAATTTTTTTTTTTTTTTATCAAATTTGTTATGTTTTTGTCCATTATTAATAAATAGATGTGGCAATATTAATGAATAGCATTTTTTTCTTAATTGGCAAAAAAAAAATTTCTTCTAAATTTTTTCAATCTAATTTGGTCAGATTTAGAATTTCTGTTGAATTAGTTGAATGATCCTTAATGTATACTAATTACTTACTGTGTGTACAATGTGTATTGTATGCTGTGCCTTAAAAGCAATACTAATTACTTTTAAGGTCCCTTTGTATTGGTTATAATGCATACCAAAGTGCTTTAACAAATTTAAAATGCCAAATCATATATTCTAACCTCATTTGAAATATTTTTGTAACTGGAAGCGTGTATCTTGGACCAAGTGTTGTCGAAATTAAACACATGTATCAATATCAATGCTCACCTTGCAAATATATATGCATGCATTTACAAGATTAAAATTATCTGTTATTAATTTGAACAAATATTTTGTATGTTATTTAATATGTGTTAATGTATCTTTTAAATTTCCATGTCTTATTTAATTTTTTTTCTAAAAGTTGTTATGTTTTTGTCAGTTATTAATGAATAGTTTTTATTTCGTATCTTTCAAAATATTTTCTTGTACATTTTTTTTTTTTTTATCTAATTTGATCAGATTAGAATTTTTGTGCAATAAATTGGATGATACCTATTATGTATGTAATACTAACTACTTTTAAAGCACTATTGTATTGGTATGGAATTCATTTCAAAGTTCTTTAAGAAATTTAAAATGCCAAATCATAAATTCTAACCTTATTTGAAAAATTCTTGTAATTGATATCATATGTATTTAACCATGTGTTATGGAAATTAAGGTATCAGTAAGGTATCATATATATATATATATATATATATATATATATATATATATATATATATATATATATATATATTTCACAATCAATAGTATGTTTACAGGGTGGAAATTATTATAAATGTAACCATAATCCATCACCAAAAATTAAAATTACACATTATTTGACAATCATTGAAATTTACAAAAATCTAACAACCATCTTCCTCAGAAGTTATACACGGAAAACTTTAATAGGTGTTTGATCAAGTCACAATTGGTTATTAAGCTGTGTGTTAACTAAATAGGTTTCTTTCTATTAGACATTTATAAGTACTTAATTTTAATTATTGCATGTAAAATTGATTTATTAATCTAAACCCTTTAATATTTACATGATATATGAAGGTTTATTGAAGAAATAAGTGATAAATTTTGTTCATATATAATATTTTATGTCATAAAAATCTTTAAATTTATATATATGTGAAAATTGTAGAATCTGTAATAAGAATACTTTTTCTTTATTTTGGAAATATTTCACATTAATATTGCTTTACCATTAACTTGTTTAACATTAATATTGCTTTACTCTTAACATGTGCAACATTAATTCTCTTTATTATTAATATGTGCAAAATCGATAAGGAGAATAAAAACTGTATAAATATGATACATTTTTTCTTCTTCAAATTTTGTAATTAATTTTTATCTTGTTCGAATTTTAAGAGAAATAGAAAGCATTCTGTTAAAATATTGTAATTCTGAATTATTCAATTTTATACCAAAGAATTTTTCAATATTTTGTGTTATATTTGTTTTAGATTATTATGATTAGAAAATATCATCTATAAATAGTCTTATTTTATGCTGCCATAATTGATTTAAAGGAGTATGTGTAAGAAAATGTACAAACATTTTTATCTAATGATATCCTGTTAAAAAATAAATCAATATCTCTTGGTTCCATCTGGAACTCATTTTAAATATTGTAATACTTTTTGTAATTGAATTAAATTTTATAACTGTATTTCATGTTGTGTTTTCTGTAATCTTAAAACCTTGTTTTTTTATGATTATACATCGCATTATTATGTAATGTAATATTTTATAATAATATAGCTAATAAAAGAATTCGAAAATTGCGAATGTGTACCTTGAAAACATTAGAACTACATTAGGTTGAGAAGTAGCAGAAGCAGCGTTTCCCAGACTGGGGAGATCTGAGTGGGAGACCCGATTCACTGCAGTCACACTGTAGCCCCATAGTTCTAAACGAAATCCTCGAAAGGTGGCATCAGATGTGGGTGGTACTAAGGAGTTCTGCTGGGTTCACTCACGTTTTTTTTCTTTGAATTGTGACTCGTTTCTTTATTTTGAAAGTATTTGACATTAATTCTCTTTACTATTAGCATGTTTTACATTAATTCTCTTTACTATTAACATGTGCTACATTAATTCTCTTCAATATTAACTTGTGCAACATTAGTTCTCTTCAATATTAATTTGTGCAACATTAATTCTCTTTACTATTAACTTGTGCAACATTAATTCTCTTTACTATTAATATGCGCAAAATTGATAAGAAGAATAAAAACTATAGACTGATAGAATTTTCTTCTTTTTGATATTTATAAGTACTTAATTTTCTTATTGCATGTAAAATAAAAGTAGTACTCTAAATTGATTCGTTGTAGATTTTTGGAGTGCATTGGTCGCGCAACGACCATAAACCTCCGTCCTGGGAAAAAACAAACGACTGGTCTAAGCCCATTGTCAGTGTGGAAATTTTTTTAAATTATAGGAAAAGTAGTTAATTAATTGAATAAAAATTACAAATAAATAAACTAGTTAAAAATATTAAGAGAGATAAAAAAAATTACAGAAGGAAAGGAATTAAAATTACAAAATGAAAGCATACTGTAGTAAAAAGTAGTACTCTAAATCCTTTATTATTTAAATTTTATATATCGTTATATTGAAAAAATAAGTGATAAATTATGTTCATATATAATAGTTTGTGTCATAAAAATCTTTAAATTGATATATATGTGCATATATATTTGGTTTAAAATAGTATCAGTGATAGGAATATCTTTTTTTATTTTGGAAGTACTTAATATTAATATTGCTTTACTATTAACTTGTTCAACATTAATTCTCTTTAGAATTAAGTTGTTTAACATTAATAGTGTAACTCTTGATAATGTGAAATAATATAAAGGTGAAAGTTCGAATCGAATAATTTGAACTAATTTAAGAGAAAAATTTTACAAACATAATTAAAGTCCTCATTAAGGTATGAAAAAAAAGTTAACATTTTTTTAATTTAATAATATTATAATAATTTCTACTGATATTTAATTTATTTTAGAGTAAAACTAGAAATAAAAACATTTCAAGTGTTATGTGAAAAATTTCGTCGTATTCTTGTTGTAAATCAAAGAAGCAATTCCATTAAAATTTATTTTGTGAGTCTAGTGTAAATTGCATAATTTACTGCATTTGTATATACATAATCGCAATTTATAAAACGAAAACAAATTTTTCTAAAATTACTGGTGTAAAAATAGGGCATATTTTATATTATTTTTATATTTTTTTGAGGCATTTTTGACTTTATTTCATTTTTATTAAAGTCTAGCTAATTACCAATGACAGATTTAGTTTTAGGCCCTTGAATCCCGGGCCTAAGGCGGCAAATTTTTAGGGGCACCCCAATTTTCGAGGCGGCAAATATTTGAAATTGATTTTGTTTTTCATCAATCGAATTTTAATGCTTCTTTTCTTGCTTTGACAACCCCAAGATGTCAATATTTAAAGAATAGAATTATTTTTTAAAATAATTAATCGTGTAAATAGTAAAGTTTAAAATATCTAACAAATACGTACTAAAAAAATTTTCGTTAAGTATAGCATTTATCTACCTTATCTACTCTATCTTCTATTTAACTACTCTTTATTATGTTAGATTTTTCATAAATTTTTCTTAAAAATTCTAAATGTAGCGTTTGTTTGCTCATCATTATAACACCAAATATTAATTCACCCTATTTAATTATACCTTTGTCCGGTTATTCAAAAACTTTATTAATATTTTCTTTAATCTCGCATAAAAATTTTATAGTTTTACTTAATATGAGGCGTTTTCCAAAGATTACCATGATCAATTTAGAATGGTCGTACAAGAACTTGGAAAATCACAAAAATATAAAGAAATAGGCATTCAATGTGACAATTTATCTGATTAATAAAAGAAATTGATAGCAGTTTTTAATAACATTTAATAACATAATTTTGAAATAGACGAAGACAATTTGTAGGTTGACGGAGCTCCTTGGTTGCTAGGTAACCGTTAACTCCTTCTTTGCATATGAAAGGGAAGTTACTTTAGCTTTAAACCCCATTGCATTAGAAATAAACACTTAATATAGAGATAAAAATATATGGAGAAGATAATTTTTTTTCTTTTCAATAAAGTATTTAATAATTATTAATTATAAGTTAATAATTAAAATAATAAAGTAAAAAGAGGATTTTGAAGCATTACAAACTGAACGTAGTTTGAAAGAGAACTTAAAAATGAAAATACTTTCAATAGGTTAATCTAATTCAAAAAGGAGTACAAGTGAAAAATAGCAAAAACGTTTCAGAGCAGTTTGTTAAGAGAGGATGAACTGGTGATGACGGGAGAAATCTGCGAATCGTACAAGGTCAGTTGCAAGTGAGCGATAGAAGAGCAGAGCCTGGGGGAGGGGAAACGAAAACGTTTCGACTAAGTCCTGTAAACAATATAGTCACTACGTGGCATTGTTAGATGGTTTGGAGCACATACAGTTGGCAATTTTTTGAAATAGAACTCAAAATTAAAATTTTTATTAGGTAAACTGTGAAAAAATTATGGTGGAACAAATTGTTCTGGAGAAAGATCCCTGAAAAGAGTGAAAAATTTACGAAACAATAAAACACAATTATTATGAAACACACTTAGTTCAAGAAGTCAAGTATGAGGATGTCATCAATACTTTCGCACGGATGAAAGCGAGAAACAAATATATTATATGATTAATTGGATAGATAGGATTTATTTCTTAATTAAAAGCAACTTATTCTAAATTGAATGTTTAGTTGTTATACCAAGTATTATATATATATATATATATATATATATACTTAATTCGTGCCTAAATTCAATGCATACCACCCCTGACTTGTTCCCGCCTTATTTTACCCAATGCGTTTTCGCAATCATTTCTCCTTACGTTGTACTTCTTTTTATTTTTTAGATTAATTCTTTCTGTTTACTTGTATTTATCTCGAACCTTTTTCTTCAACTCTGCTTATTTATTATTTTCATTTGTTTTTATATGTTTATATATTAAATATAAATGAAAGAAAATAATAAATAAAAAATGAATAAATAAAAACCTGCCACGATTTGTTTAGATTACTTCAAAACTTTATATGTCTTTCTTTTAATTCTTTACATATATATATACATATATACACACACACACATATTTATATATATGTCTGGGCGAGTCACCTATTAGTCTTTACCTGCTTTCTTTTTCAATGTATTATCTCATAACTTCAAAGGACTCCAACTCGAGATAGAAGCTAGCAGCTAGATAGATAGCTAGCTTCGCACCAACACAAATCGAGAAATACAGTAAAAACCAAAACAAAAATGAATTTGATGCGAGATATTACATTCCTTTAATATGGGATTTAGTATCTGATTTAGTTTTGTCGTAATCAAGCACAAAATTGTCTGTTAATGTTGTTGTTTTTTCTGTGCCTGAAACTGTTTGTCCAAAAAGGTAGCTTTCTTCCTTGGAATACCACTTAAGTTATTAATTTCTGTTTTATATGTATGTATCGCAATCGAGCATCGGCCCACGCAGCCCATTTCTTTCAATAAGCTCAAACATGAATCAAAGGTCGCTAAGCGACCGATATATATGTACAGTTATTTTACCAAAGCGAATAAGGTCATGAGTTCGTTGTTGTTACACTACCAAGGTACTCCACAACTATTCAGCCAAGGCGCAAGGAAGGATGTTAGATGTGGCTGAGTCTACCAAGGAACTCTGCGGCCTTCGAACTCTTCGCACCAAGACAAATCGATTCAATACGTAAATTTAATACGAATCCATTATTACTATTCATATTATTATTATTAATATTATGTTGTTGTTGTTGTTTCTTATCCCACTTGGCCGGCCAAGCCCACGAGCCCATACGTACTCATGATTGAGGGGGAAGGAAGCAGCTTCTGTTGTGATGGAGCACCCGTAGGTAGAAGCCTGACTTTTGCTCCGTGACGCTCTTACAGTCATGGGAGACCGGGACCTACGGCTTAAAGTGGATTCCGAGCCACTACAAACATCCATGGCACCGCCCCGAAACCTGTGGCACCGAGCGCCAGACACTCGGCCATTCAGGTCCCAAAATTGTGAATGGTGGTCGGCCACCCAAGTACTGACCGCGCCCAATGATGCTTAACTTCGGAGATCTAACGAGAACCGGTACATTCAGCATGGTATGGCCGTTGGCAAGTGTTATATATAGATATTGTTATTTGTTAGTTGTTATACCAAGTATTATATATAGATATTTAATTCATGCCTAAATTCAAGACATAAATTTAATTTGAATCCATTATTACTATTATTATTATTATTATTATTATATATAAGGGCGTCAAATTGACTTGGGCCTAGGGCGCCATCGAACCTATATCCGTCACTGTTAATTGCTTAATTACACAATTAAAGTAACCCTCCAATTTAGAGCGGAAATTTTAAATAGCTTTTTACGGAATTTTTTTTCGATGTTGTCGTTAAATTTGGTTGCAAAAACTGATAAATTTGAAAATTAAAATATAGAACGGAACATTTTTTGTTAAAAAAAATTATTTGGCAAAAATTGACAAAAGAGATGTATGTTTGATTTCACGTAAACACTTATAACTAAAAGTGTTTATAAAACATATCACATAGATTATGCATGTATGGAATTAAAAGAATTTTTTCTTCCAAAATATACAGTGACATAAAAGAGACAGCTAACAGTCATTTACAACAAAAATACAAGAAAAAAATGCTTTTAATCCAAATTATCAATACCTCATCTCTAAAATATAGTTCAATACATACATAATACGATTAAAAACATAAACTCAAAATTTCATTTGATTCTGAAAATTATTATAACAGTGTAGCAAGAAATAAAATTTAAGGTTTTTCAATTCAGAAATTCCATTTAAGTTTTATCAATTCAGAAAGCGGCGTGATGGTTAATTGTCTAGCTCTATGGCCTTTGGTACCACAGGCTTCAGTTTTGAATTCTGGAGGTACGGATTTTTGTGAGTGGATTTTTCGGAATCCACTTTAAACTGTAGGTCCAGGTCTGTTTAGCCCTGCTGTGTAAAAGAGGACAGTACAGCGACAAACAAAATCAACTCATAAATTCAAATTAAGGTTTATCAATTCAGAAATTCAATTTAAAATTTTATTATTCAGAAATTCAATTGAAGCTTTTTTCAATTCAGAAATTCAATTTAAAATTTTATTATTCAGAAATCCAATTTAATGTTTTCCAATTCAGAAATCCAATTTAAGGTTTTTCAATTCAGAAATTCAGTTTAAGGTTTCGAATGCATGAATTACGTATCCTAATAATTCATAATTAAGCAGCTGTATAATTCATAATCAAGCAGCTTATAAAGACTAGAAAAAAAACTCAAAAATGTTTTCGAAAGCCTATGGTATGATTTTCAAGCAAAACAATATTCATAGGCACTCAAAAATTTGCCATTGGATTTCTTTTTTCACAAATATCGCACTTTTAGCCTAGTCGACTACCCTAAACATAATGACAGCAACAATAAACAAAGAAAGGATAAACTTTATTATCTATTTGATTAATAACTATTTCAACGAATCACTAAATTTCACTGATCATCAAGACAAATAACATTTATTTTTAAATATAACTAGTCCAATTTCAATAGCTGCAATATTTTCATTTAAATGTTTTTTCCAGCATAATTAGCACTTGAATAAATCCCCGAGCAGCTTGACTATGGGAGTGGAACCGATTGTCTTGCTGAAAAATATCGTCTCGATGATGGCTGGCGGTATCTGCCTCAGCGAGGGCAGGAGCAAAAGCAGACGTCCAAACCTAAACAGGAAGATATAAAAATAAATCAACTCTCTTCAATAAAGGTGTAAAATTTTAACACGTGCCATTCATAACTGAACAAAATAAAACTTAAATACATTCAGAGACGACAGATGCATTCATAGTCTTATTTCACTTAGTCTTAGATACATACTTATATACATTCAGTCCTCTTTGACTTAGATACATTCATAGTCTTCTTTCACTTAGCCTTAGATACATTCAAAGTCTTCTTTCACTTAGTCTTAGATACATTCATAGTCTTCTTTCACTTAGTCTTAGATATATTCATAGTCTTCATTCACTTAGTCTTAGATATATTCATAGACGATATTCAAAAATCATGGCAATAAAACAATCTTAGTTCAGTTTAGTTAATCTTCAGTTAGATACATTCATCGCCTACATTCATTTAGATACATTCATAGTCTTCATTCACGTCTTAGATACATTCATCGCCTACATTCACTTAGATACATTCATAGTCTTCATTCACATAGTCATTGATACATTCATAGTCTTCCTTCGCTTAGTCTTAAATACATTCATAGTCTTCATTCACTTAGTCTTAAATACATTCTTGGATACATTCATAGTCTTCATTCACATAGTCTTAGATACATTCTTGGATACATTCATAGTCTTCATTCACTTAGTCTTAGATATATTCATAGACGATATTCAAAACTCATGGCAATAAAACAATCTTATAAACTTATTTTTTGGATTTTTTGTTCTTGGAGAGCAATAAGCAATTACAGAATCACAACTCGGTAATATAAAGCAGGTAATGCAAGAGTAGGTTGAAGCTAACAGTTAACGTGGATTTCTTGGATTAAAAAATCTTTTTAAGGGTTGTAAAATCTCACATAGTAGAAAGCCAGTTAATTGTAAACCCTATCACCTGGCCACACAGACTTCCATCTGGCTGGAAATGTCAGATTTAATAGTGAGATTAACGAAGTAATATTCATGACGATTGAATATCAACATGTAATAGTTTTATTTAAAAAGTTATAGTATATATCTATATCTATCTATATATATATATATATATATATATATGAGGATGTAATGAGAAAGCGGATTGTTTTGCCAAAAAAAAAAAGGTACAACCATCACTCAAACTTTTTGTAAAGACATCTCTTTCCATTCGATGAAACGGATGATCCGAGACTTTTTCCGAAACACTTTATCTGATGATTTCCGTGAAGGCAATTCATCTAAAACTTTTTTAACTTTATTTCAAACATCCCTGATCAGCCCAGGTTCAAAGCAATTGCCCTTTTCAAATTCCTGACCGCCATGATTGTTTGACCAATCACCTTTTCCGAATGAGAATATTTGAAAGCCCAAAATGCATGCTCTGCAATCTGGGAGAGGACATGGATTCATCCCACCTTTCTTTCTGCCCTACACTTCTTTCCTCTATTGTGTAGGGTCGTTACTGGGAGTCTAGGGCCCTTATCGACTAAACATGTCACTAAGTGATTTCCTTCGTTTCTCGTTGTTGTTTTCATGTTTCTTGTGTTCTTTTATTGCTTGTTGTAGCCTGCCATTGAAAATAATATATACATATATTGAAACTCTCCTGATTAGATCTTTTAGTTTTAGGCAAAGTATTTGAAAAGAAAAGAAAAATTAATATATATATATATTTATTTATTTCCAATGGCAGATTATGAATAATTACAGTAAAAAAAAAGAACAGAGAAAACAACAAAACATGCTGAAACAGAGTTCATTAATCTAACATATCTCTAGCCTCCCATTATCGCTCGGCGAGAAAGAGTCTTGCTCAGAGCAGGATAGTGAAGTAGATGCGTGGAGTCCATGGCCTCTCCAGAGCTGCATATGGGGAAAGGAACAATTTTGAGTCTGTAAAGATGGTTTCGCAGGCAGTTCGTTGTCAAATTAGCCTCCATAATAGAAAAGACATCCATATCCTTCTCACACAGAGTCAGCAGAAGCTCTGCGCACTTGGATTGAGACAGTCCACCGGCATTCCACTGCAGGACTCGAAGAGTATCCAAGTGAGGGGTGGAAGACATAATGACAAGTTGTAGATCTTTTATCCACAAAAAGTGTTACCAAGTGCATCACGGGGAGGTAGATCTACTGCGCACCCAGAGAAATTAATATTATTACTATAATAAGGATTAATTAATTTAGTGAAGCTGGAAAACTCTTTGGAAGTTTTCACTTTCCCTACTAATAAATTCCAACTTTCCAATTAAAAACGCAAAGCATTACTGAATATTAAAAGATAATAAATGCTTCATCATATTTTTTACAGTGATATTTTTATGTATGTCCAAATCTTCTCGTATTCTGTATTCTAGGTGGATCAAAATAAAATTAAGACAAATTTCTAACATTTCGACTTATTTTATAATTTGACGCTCTGAGACAAATTTACAGGAAAATTTATTAGAATAAATATAAACAGAAAATATTAATTCAAACAAATGCAGGCAAGGTGAAATCCCAAAGAATCACAGTGCTTGGTGCTTTTTACAAAGATTTATATTCTAATCTAAATATATTGGAACAAAAGTACTTTCTAAATATATTTAGTGAAAACTTAAGAATTCATATACGACATTTTTAAGGTTAACCATATTTTTATGTGTTACGGAATTGATACTAATTCGATTCATCCCAAAAAAGTAATAACAAATAAATATATATTTAATTTCAGACTTGTTTATATAATGAGTTATATAAGAAAAGCTAATAATGCAGCTAACTTGTTATTTGCTGCAATGATTTTACCACTTTCAACTGAAAAAAACTGGAACCTTATAATAATGTGCCCGTTGCAGGTTTGGTCACTGCGCGACCAAGGTACTCCGTGTACTTACCCCGAGACTTGACGTTTCCCTTCGACGAAAATCAGAAAGGGCTATAACTAGATATCTAGCAGAAAACTCCATCGAATATTTTGTGATAACGCCTAAACATCAACGACTTTTAAAGGTCGTTATCAAAGGCCTCTAAGTTAAAAATTTTGATAATGAAATCAAAGATGAGTTACTTAATCTAGGCTACTCTGTTGACAAGATAACCCAGTTAAAAAGATTTAAAACCAAACAGCCTCTACCAATCTGGCAGATTACCCTTGCTAGGGAACAAAAAAGCATGGATATTTTTAAACTGGAACGGTTGCTATACTTTACTGTAAAAGTTGAGAAATTTAAATTACGACCAATGACCCTCCAATGTTTTAAATGTAATAATTTCCATCACAATGCTAATATAACTGTGTGTTTAAGCCTAGGTGTCTTAAATGTGGTAAAGAACACCCATAAGGAGTGTCCAATTGAAGTGAAGCTTGAGGTGCCAAAATGCATTAATTGCAACGTTACAGGACACATAGCAGCTTGGAGGGGCTGCCCCAAATTTCCAAAGATAAATACTAACTCTAGCAGACAGGCTGCCTATCCCAATGTTATTCCTCCTAGACAAGTTACCCCAAACATCAGTTTCGCTTCCATGCTTAAAAACAACGTAAATGCAACTGCGGCTGTACCTCTTTCAACTTTTGTAAATCAAAACCAACCAAGTTCACTACCTGGCATTGAAGATCTCAATTTATTTCAAAATGCTATTATATTAATGAAAGAATTCATTGATATCAAAAATCTTCCAAATTTAATCAATCAAATTAATTCTACCAACAATAAAGCTGACAAGCTATAAATCTTTGCCAACTGTATGTGCTCCAAACCATCTAACAATGCCACGTATTGACTATGTTGTTTACAGGACTTGATAGAGAAAAATTGGTAGAGATTATTTGTAAAAATTGTCTGATCCTAAAGTGAATAAAGTGTCTGTGTTTATGTTTCAGAACCAACTGTGTTTATGTATCATAGAAAATATCTAATTATTCTCAGAATTTCAATATTTAATGTTCAATTCTTCGGTTGGTTATAAAATTTTATTATGCTACAGAGTCTCAAACTTACATTGCAAGATAAATCTGTACAATGCAATTGCTTTTGGCTGGAAGATTGTTTTTCTGTGGATTCCCAGACATTGGGCAATGCCTGGAAATGAAAAGTCCGACCTCTTGGCCAAAACGGTTTGCGAGTTACCACAGCCACCAATTCATCACCCATCCCAATGGTCGTGCAATCTTTACAGCACATTTCTGACTCCCGACAGGACATGATTTTCTTCATAAACACTTGCACCGCATGGGTGTAGCTACACATGATGTCTGTGTTCGTCGGGTGAGGCCATGGACTTTTAACATTTGACAACATGAACTGCACTTGATTTTATGACTTTTAATTCTGACAACTTCACCAAGTCTACATTTTATTGGGCTGCTAGAGTTCTTAGGGCGGACATCGCCACAGATTGATGGAGGAGAAAAAACATTGCATACATGATTATTACAAACATGGAGAACATGTACTTTAAAAGAGGAAAGATTGCAATATGGCTGCAATTGTAATGTGCAAGTAACTGTACTATTCTAATATACACGTGACATACTTAAGTGAGTCACAATAATAGATAACCAGTACACACATTAAGTAAGGATGAAATGACAATGAATTATTTTAGCGATAGATCTACATACCTGAAAGTATAATCAAAATGCTGAGATTTGATATGATGGGCTAACATTAGCTGTGCGTGGTCTTGAAGCATGTCCACCTGGTGGTTGTCTTTTAAAGATTCCACATCTACAAACAGACGACGGTCATAAAATATGGTCATCATAGCTAAAATACATCGTGGTTTGTGGTATGTCACTTACCAGGTTTGAAGAGCACGATGGCCTTGAGGCAGGCGAATTCAGAGAAGTCGACGGCGAGTATCTTGAAGCGGGCGAATATCCTCTGCAAGGCGTGGACGCATTTCTTCTGGTGCACGTTGCTTTTGGACACGCTGGCGTCCATGTCGGCGAACAGAGGATTCGACTCCAGTGGCATGCTCCACTGGATGCAGCTGATCAGGAAGAGCTCGGACCAGGTCTCTTCCAGCAGCGCCACCTGGGAAGAAACGTTCATTGAAAGAATATTTGTAATAGAAATCAGAATATGCGCAGTAATAAAGACATCATCGTAGCTGAATATATGATTTGAGTCTTGGTGAAGCTCCGTGGCTTCTATCTTGGATTGTCCAGCGTAGCTGAATAAAATCAAAACAAAATATTTGAACTAAATTTTTAATATTTTTTAACGGTTTAGTAGCTAGGGACAGTCCATTTTTAAGTCTTCATTCATACTTTCACATTATTTACAAAGAAGATATTTTGCACATATGTACAGGGTGATAGTAATTAAAGTCCCACATTCAAAATGCTGTAAAAAAAAAGAACCACTTGTCACAAAGAGTTCAAATTTGAACTGAAGATAGCTGAAGAAGGGGGAAACGGCAACTCAGCTGTATTCACAGTGATGCGGTGTGGTGTAGTAGTAGTAGTAGTAGTCAGACTCACGAGGTAAGCGGCTGAACATCGCGAATGGCTTCGAGTCTCCCCTTGTTTTGAAGCAGTGTCTACAACAATACCGCCAGCGGATTGAATCTCTACCCTAATGCTCACCAACGACGCACTTTACCATTGAACCACGAGTCGGGCATTGTTACAATTTAAATTACTCATAATACTAACATAAAACTATATGAATAATATTCGTTATATGAATATATGAATAATATTGATATTGAGCACCCGTAGATATAAGTCTGACTTGGCTCCGTGTCTCTGAAGAAGGAGGGCAGTGCCTTCCGAGAGGATTTTTAGAGCGAGCAACCCCATATTTGAATATCGTATGGGAGAAAACCAGGAATATTCCCACCAGGTAGTCCGATTAACTAGACAAGAGGCTGAACATCACAAATGTCATCGAGTCTCCCCTTTTTTGAGCTGCTTGGTGGCCAAGTGGCTAGCGCTCTGGCCTTTAGTACCAAAGGCTTTAGGTTAAAATCCTGGCGGTGGTATGGATGTTTGTGAGTGGTTAGCAATTCACGTTAAACCGTTGGTCCCGATCTGTTCAGCCCTCGTGTGCACAAAATGACCGTAGAATGACAAACCAAACCTCTTTTTTTTAAACAGCGTCTACAACAAAGCCACCAGTGTATAGAACCTCCGCTCTAATGCTCACCTGCGGCGAACATTGCCCCACGAGTCGGGCATTGGTACAATTTAAATAACTCATAATATTAGCATAAGCTATGGTAATTAATTAATAATTATATGATTAATATTAATATAATAAAAAGGCTGAATAATGGCTATTGGTTTTTCAATCATCTGACCCATCTAATAAACATAATAATTTATTAACATAAGTTATTTATTAACATAATTTAATAAAAAAGGCTGAATAATAATTATTGATTTTTCAGTCATCTAATCCATCTGATAAACATTAAAATTCTTTTACAAGAATGCAGGGCATACTTGATCTTGTAGGGCCAGCGACGAGTAGGAGGGTAGGTTGCGGGCCCACCGAATGCTGAGCAGCAGGATTCGGGCCGACGTCTCGTACAGGGCGGTCCTCGCGGCGTCCATGGGCGTCCCGTCTTGCGCGAAGAAGCTCGGATAGCCCAGCGAACACAAGTTTTCTTTCTTCAACACTTCTTCCATGCCTACAAAATGTAGCAGAAAATTTATTTTACATTTTCGAAATCGAGATGTTTTAAAAATACTGATAGGCCACCTGTTCAGTTCATAGTTACTAACGTTTAAAGCAGGGACGGCCAACCCAAATGATCTTGCGGGCCACTTTGGGAATGCATCCTAACTCCGCGGGCCGCACATAAAATGATATATACCCGTATTAGATTTAGACCCACTACAGACACTTTTGGAGTGAAAAATTGAAATAGAATCAGTTATTATTTTTGTATTTACTATTAGTCTTACATGTCAACTTAAATAATATAATAATAATGATACTAAACGCACATTGTTAAGAAATACTTGAAACAAAAAATGAAATATTAAAAATATATTAATATAAACGAAAGAAAATAAATTAAAACAATAAAAAATATTTATTTTAAGTGCGATATGTGTTTCTCCACACTTTCACTCAGCTTTTGCAAATCGATCTCAGTTTGGGTATTTGCACATCGTAATGGGTGTTGCAGCCATTATGATTGAGCATGTCTTGTGTTAAGTCCATTTCATTTTAGAAAAAAAAAAGATTCGCATGTGTAAGTTGAACCAAAAGCGCTAACAACTTGAACTAAGAGTCTGGTTTGCTCTGCTATCAACAATCAACTGTGCATATCTAAGAATGATCATTGAGGTCACTTAAAGTGAAACATGGAACCTGTTATATTAGATGTTCCAAGATGCATGAATTCGCAGAATATAATTTAATTATTCTGTGAATCCATAACTGTAAATTCATAAATGAAATGGGCAGTATCTGTCCTATATTCGCAAGAATATTATTATAAAATCAAAGTTCATTTTTTCTCATCCTTTCGACAGTTCATTTTTGAACAGATGGAAGCACACATAACGTATTTTTTTAATACATTGATTTTGACTAATTTGAATACTATAAAATAAATATATTTTGTAAAGGTGTTAAATATCTCACGGGCTAGAAAAATGTTCAAGACAGGCCGCATGCGGTCCTGCGGACCACCGGTTGGCCACTCCATATGTAACTAAAGCCATTAAAAAATTCAAATGATATTTATATTTTTAGAAAATTCTATGTTAAAATATCAACAGAATTAAGAAGTTTAGAAAGTCTAGCTTAATAAACAGAAATTATTCCACTGTTCTATGTCTAACGGTTTTGAAGGCTCTTCCCCAAGATATTCTTACAGAATTTAATGAAACAGAAAATAAAAATTCTTATAACGTTATCCAAGAATTTTTGTTTATCTTTGGCCTTGAAAACTCGCAGAGATGATGAGTAACAATTTTTTCAACACTGTAAAATTTTTTTTTTTTTTTTTTTTTTTTTTTTTTTTTTTTTTGTGAATCATCGGAAGAAAAATAAAGATATTCGAAGGATTACAAATTCATTTTGGTACCTCAGAAATGATGATATTAAGAACTCTCTTGACTTCCCCAGGATTTTTTTTTTCTAATACAGCTGGAAACTACTTAGGCAGTCGTCTTGGATGCCTTCAGGAAAGCGCCGCACCGACGTTACTCACTTAGCACTACCGCGTCCTGTAGCTTGAAGATAAGCTAAGTATGGGGAGTAATGACTATATAATGACTATAACACTCTACGATCATGTTAGACTGGGTTTAAAGTGGATTCCGAACCACTACAATCATCCATGGCACCACTGGGACTCGAACCCGAAACCTGTGGCACCGAGCGCTAGTAAAATTTTTATATTAATATTTAAAAAATAAAGCATAACAATTGAATGGGCCTAGACCAAAGGCAATGATTTCAAAAATCCAGGGCAAATAAACTTGTGGCTGCTTCGTAGTCAAGTGCGATCTACAGTGAGTGTAAAAAGTATTCGTACAGTACGACAATTGATTTAAAAGAGATCTGTTTATAAAAATTATAAACATAAATTCCATTTTGATTCATTATAAATATGTAATAGAACATATTTTCACTAGTTTCATGTGAAATTGACACAAAAATAATTTTATACATGAATAAATATTTACAAAATTGGAACAATCCAACAACTTGTGGTGTAAAAAGTATTCGTACACTAAAAGAAGTGCAAAATGTTTTTAGTTATTTTGTGATTGGTTTAGCCATTATGATGCAGTTAATTGACGTCCTCTTGTAAGTTACTTAAAAGGTTCTTCAGTGGAAATTTTAATGTAGTGAGAAACTAAAAATTCTGTAATGGGTCGTAAAAGTAAAGAGACAAGTGTTTCCGAAAGAGAACTGATTTTAAAGCTCCGTAAAAATGGTAAATCGTACAACAAGATTTCTGATCTGGTCGGTAGACCTCGTTCAACTGTGCAGTCAATCATAAAAAATTTCTGCCACTGGAAAGGTTCAAAACAGTTCTCGTACTGGGCGACCATGTCTATTGACATCATCTGACAGAAGGTTTCTGGTACGTTCATTAAAGAAGGATCCCAAAATAAGTGCTCCTACATTAACATCAGAACTAAAGGACATGGGAACAGCAGTCTCCGTAAGTACTGTTCGAAATGCATGCGGAAATGAAGGTTTCTATGGCCGTGTTGCGAGACGAAAATTTTTTGTTAGTGAGAAGAATCGGAAGCTGCGATTGTCTCTCGCCAAGCAATACGTTAATGAAAGTCCAGCTTTCTGGAAAAAGATTATCTTTACAGACGAAAGTAAATACAACATATTTGGATCGGACGGGAGACTAATGGTATGGAGAAAGCGCAATACAGAAATGCATCCTAAGAATTTAGTGCCAATAGTGAAACATGGGGGAGGGGGGGGATTCTGCTTGTTTGGGGTTGTATGAGTGCTTCTGGGATGGGCAAATTAGTCTTTATTAAAGGCATTATGAATCATCAACTTTATATTGACATTTTAAAAAATAATTTAGGACCTAGTGCAACAAAAATGGGCTTGAATGTTGATTACGTTTTCATGCATGATAACGACCCCAAGCACACAGGCCGAAACATAAGGCTCTGGATACTTTATAATACCCCCAAAGTTCATGAAATTTCCTCCTCAATCGCCGGTCCTCAACCCCATCGAGAATTTATGGGACGTTCTTGATAAAAATATTAGATCCAGACATATTTCTAATAAAAATTATTTGGAATCAGCTCTTAATCAAGAATGGGACGCCACATCTAGCTCAATAACAGCAAAATTGGTGGAATCGATGCCAAAGAGACTCAAGGCAGTTATTCGAGCTGAAGGATATCCTACAAGGTATTATCTGAAATATTATGCTTGTATTGGTGAATATATGCCTTATGTACAAATACTTTTTACACCACAAGATGTTGGATTGTTTCAGTTTTGTAAATATTTATTCATGCATAAAATTATTTTTGTGTCAATTTCACATGAAACTAGTGAAAATATGTTCTATTATATATTTAGAATGAATTAAAATGGAATTTATGTTTATAATTTTTATAAACGGATCTCTTTTAAATCAATTGTCGTACTGTACGAATACTTTTTACACTCATTGTATTTAGTTCATAGACGCTAACGTTTAAAGGCTAAAGAAACGAAAGCTACCAGAATAATTCAACTAAATTTTTGAATTTTAACAGTTTAGTTCAGAGGTGGCCAACCCGGCCAGAATAACAAAATTATATTCTGCCAACTCCTGATGCGCGCGAATCTTCAAACATATAATATAACAGATTCTATGTTTCACTTTAAGTGACCTCACTATCCCTAGATACACACAGTTGATTGTTGATAGCAGAGCAAAGCAGACTCTTAGTTGACTCAAGTTGATACCTCTTTTGGTTTAGCTTACACGTAGGAATTTTTTTAATTTTTTTTTTTTTTTTTTTTACAAAAATGAAATTGACCCAACACAAAACACGCTCAAACACAACGGACGCTCACCTGCAACACACATTACAATGTGCAAATACCCAAATGAAGATCGATTTGCAGAAACTAAGTGAAAGAGTGGAGAAAACACTAGTGAAATAGTTATTTTTTAATGATTTCCTTTTTTTATTTCATTATATTTATATATTTTTTATAGTTACAATGTGCGCTTAGTATCCTTATAATTACATTATCTATGTTTACATGCAAGAATAATAGTAAACACAATAATAATAGCTCATTATGTTCAAATTCTTTACTTCCAAATACATGTCTATATCTTAAATGGGAACATATAACTTTATATGCGGCCCGCGGAGTTATGCATTTCCAAGATCATTTGGGTTGGCCACCCATGGTCTCCAAACTACGGCCCGCCAAATTCGTTCCAGTGTCGTCAATCCGGCCCGTGACAGCGAATAGCTTATTGTTGCAGTTTTAAAACGAAATTAAATAATGAAAATTAAAACGATTTTGGCCCTTGTATTTACTGCAGTAAACAATATGGCCCTAAGGCTGGAAAGTTTGGAGACCCCTGCTCTAGATTAATAAACGGAAAAATATTCCACTGTTCTATGTCCAACAGTTTTAACGGACCTCCCACAAGATATTCTTATAGAATGTAATGAAATGGAAAATAAAAAATTCTTATAATGCTACCGAAGAATTTTTTTTTATTATCATTGACCTTGAGCGATGTTGAGTAACACTTTTTTCAACAACTTGAGATTTTCGGCGCCACACCGTCTGCCTTTCTCTAGACAACAGCTGCTCAAAAAGAACAATAAATTAGGAAGGGAAAGTAATTATTTCTTTTCCAGCCGAATTGTTTTGTAACTGCCATAACGTACTATTCCTGTTTCAACCAATGTTAAAAAATGAAAAATATGCCAAATCGGTGGGTTTTTGTGCGTGTGTGTGTGTGTGTGAGAATCATCGGGTCATTTTAGTTCTGATTGTGAATATGCAGTTAATTTATCTAGAAAAGAAAGAAAAAATATTCGGAATTAAAAAAAGTATGTCTCCTTTTTGTTAACAGTAATGTCATTTGTTCTCTCTCAGAAACAGAAAATAATTTTTAAAAAAATGATGAAACTTCTTCGGAAAGTACTGTTCTGACAAATGAATCATTGTTGAATGAAGTTTATTTGCGAATATTAATAGTTCAAATTAGGAATAAAAACTTAGAACATTATATTCGTATAATTATTGATACCAGATAGCAAAGAAGGTATATATCAAAATTTGCTGCTTAAAGTATGGATTTTGATACCGAAGGCTATTTGGTTTGTCTCTCTACGGTCATCTCGTGCATACTTTAAGCTAAACATAGCGGGACTTACAGCTTAATATGGATTCCGAACCACTCACAAACATCCATGCTTCCGTTAAGATTCGAACCTGAAGCCTGTGGTACCAAAGGCCAGAGAGCTAGCCAATTGGCCATCAAGCCTCTATCAAAGGTGAAGAATCGGAGATTCATAGACTATTCTGAAAAATCAAAATAGAGTAATAAACATAAAATTATTCCTCTGTTCTATTCCATTATTCTATATCTAACAATTTTAAAGACCCTTCCACAAGATATTCTTATAGAATTTATTGAAAATGGAAAATAAAAATTCTTATAATGTTATCGAAGAATTATTTATTCTTTTATCCCTGACCTTGAGCAAGCGCAACGATGATGAGTAACCATTTTTTCAACATTTTGGACTTCTGGCGCCAACCAAGTCTCTCTTTCGCCTGTCTGTAGACTACAACCACGGCTCAAAAAGCAATAAATTAGTAAGATAAACTTATTATTCTTTTTGCTGCAGAATTGTTTTGTAACTGCCATAACCGATTCCTGTTTCAACGAATGTTGTTGTTCTAATGCAGCTGGCAATACAGAGACAGTTCATCTTTATGCCATAAGCAATGTTATAACAAGTAATATAAGAAAAAAAATGTAAAGTCAATTTCTACTTTTTTTTCACTATATTAATTTCTTAAATTAATATAGTGAAAAAAAAGAAGGAATTGACTTAAAAATTTTTTTTTTATATTAAAATATCTTAATTATTTAAAAGGATCTCTTAAAGGATTATCTTAATTATTTAAAAGGAATAATAAGTCCTTTATAAATAATTTTGATTCATTTTTTAAAGTTTATCTGGCGCCGTCTATTGGTAGATATATGCAGCTTAAATCTAAAAACAACTAAAATTAATGAATTAAATTTAATGACTGAATTAATATTTGAAAAAAACTGTATCAACATCCAGTGTCATCCACTAAAAGTTAAAAAAAAAATGCATTTGAACACCGAGTGGATCAATCAAAAGTATTTTATGAGCGATTGAAAATTTGAACAAGATATATAGAGGGAGAGTGTGAGCTAATAGAAGGAATTAAAAAATACATCAAATTGGTTTTTTTTTTAATCATCAGATCACTTTATTATTTTTTTTGTGTGTATGTGACAATCATTGGATGATTTTATTATTTTTTATTTATTTATTATTTTTTTGTGTGTGTGACAATCATCGGATGACTTTATTATTTTTTTATTTTTATTTATTTATTTATTTTGTGAATCATCGGATCACAATATTTTATTTATTATTATTTTTTATGTGAATCATCGGATCACTTTATTTCTGGTTATGAATAAAAAAAGTTTTTCTTGTTTTTGTTAACAGTACTGTAATTTGTTCTCACTGTTCTGAAACAGAAACCAAATTCTTAAAAAAAATTATGGAGCTTCAGAAATAACTGTTCTGACGAATCAATCCTCATTGAATGAAGTTTATTTTCGAACACTAATCGTTTTAGTTAAGAATAAAAACTTAGAACATTAAATTCGCATAATTAACGAGAATTAGAATAATATATAGTTTATATAAATGATTTGAAAGAGAAAAAAATATTTCTGAACGACAATTCTTCTAAAAGCCAAACTTGTTCACAAATTACTAATGAGATTCAAGTTTTATTGGAAAATTATTTAAAGGAATAGTAGAAAAATACATTACTAGTTAATTAGACAATTCCCAATCTCTTTCTGTCGTTATATGTAAACGATGTTTAACTTTACAATGGTTGTCCGTATGTGACAAATATACTAGCTATAATTTTAGTTATATATTTTTATACCAGATGGTGGAACGAATACTCGTTGTTTGTTATTCCTCCAACTCACTTAAAATTACAAGGGATCTGATGGCCGAGTGTCTGGCGCTCGGTACTCGACGGTGCCATGGATGTTTGTAGGGCTTTGGATTCCACTGTAAATAGTAGGTCCCGGTCTGATATGACTGTTGCGCGTTGGAGTGACAACTCTACCTCGTAAAAAGAAAGCATCTCCTGTTTCGAAATCTGCTAGTAGGCAGACGGATGGGGCTGTTGCGTCAGTGAAGAAGAAGGAAAAAAAAAACATATTACTGAGATTCTATTCGATATAAAAATTTAAGTGGTACATTGTGTCTTTCAAAAGTTATATCATGGGGAACAAAGGGAAATTGATTAATGTATACCTATTTTGTGTCATTTTAATTATTATATTAATCGAAGTACATGAATGAAACCAATTTCTTAAAAATTAAAAGACATTATACAGCAGAGTAGCAAAATTTCACTCGAAAATGAGTAATGCTTTCTGAAACATTTTGTTATAATGATCCATTTTCGATTCGCAATGTACTATCACCTCTTAGACAAATTAGAACGCTTCTTGCTCTGCCCATTGGCACCACAGGCTTCAGGTTCGAATATTGGCAGTGGCATAGATGTTTGTTAGTGATTCGGAATCCACGTTAAGCTGTATGTGACGGTATAATTAGCCTAAAGTATGCACAAAATGACAATAGAGAGACAAATGGTACAAGTACGGTTACAGCCAATTAATAAAATACAACACACTATGCCATACATCTACCAATATTCATGACTGATGTATGCTAAAATCCAGCTTGATCTCTAAGGCTTGATGACCAATAGGTTAGCGCTCTGGCCGTTTCTAGGACCTGATGGCCAATTGGCTAGCCTCTGGTCATTGGTACCACAGGCTTCAGGTTCGAATCCTGGATGTGACATGGATGTTTGTGAGAGGTGTCGGAATCCACGTTAACTGTGGATCGCGATCTAATTAGCCTAAAGTGCGCATAGAATAACCGTAGAGTGACAAATCAAACCGAATCTTGCTTACCTATTTGCGTTCTGTCTTTGCTGTCAGTCGCCGATTCGGACAGCTTGACTTCGTTCACTTTGGCGAACATTGGCGATATTGTCTTCGGATGAAGGGAGACGAAAGTCTGGAAATTCGGAACATTTATCGCCTTGGCATCGAAACGAGTGTTGAAGGCGTCATCAGCAGTAGAAACAGGCCTGGCAAATGTGCTCTCCGGTCGAACAGTGGCGGTGCTGCGAGGTTGGCGCTCATTTTGAACGGCTGGAAGAAGAAATACCCATCATTAAATAACCCATGAATTTACTGATATATTTTACAAATATAAGCACATACTTATATTACAGGTAAGGGAGCTTGAATGGCAGTGTGGCTACCGCTCTGACGCTTGGCACCACAGTTTCGAGTCCCGGCGGTGGCATGGATGTGTGTAGTGTTTCGGAATCCACTTTATTAGCAATATTTGGCGATAAAATTGGCGAAATAGTATTTTACAGAAATGGCAGCCGATTCGGTGTCTTTGTAAAGCGCTACTTCGCAAACA
The DNA here is from genome assembly GCA_021605075.1 of Caerostris darwini. NCBI lineage: Eukaryota > Metazoa > Arthropoda > Arachnida > Araneae > Araneidae > Caerostris > Caerostris darwini. The sequence continues at coordinate 16,303 of BPLQ01003818.1, read as the reverse complement.
TTTATCGCCAAACATTGCTATTACGCCAACATTAGTAGCCAAACAGCTATTACATCAAAGTTTATTCCTGAATGGGCCTTTAAGCCAACATTTATCGCTATATCGCCATTTTATTTTGTTTACTTGGCGATTTGGCATACCAGTGAAGGATTTCGGAGGTAATATCATTTTTACCGCGAAAACTACTTGGCCCATTCATTACTATGCTTATCTAGATACTTGGCATCTTGGCGATGCATTTGGCACAAAGGGTACAGGATTCTAGATTTTTACCAACTGACCGCTTTGCTAATAAATATGGAAACGATTAAAACTCAAATAACTGTGTCCAAAAAGTAAGACCAATTTCCAATTTAAATTACCGAATCTTATGGAATTTCAATTTTTTGTTTCCTTTTTAGGTTGCTGGCATTGTCCTTGACATTTGTGAGAAATTAGAAGTCAAAATATTCACTAGTGTTTGAATTACGCTTGGCTTTGTGAGACGCTAAAACTGATTCCGGCGATTTTTGAAATGTCTGAATGAATTGAGCAAAGAACTTGCATTCAGTTTTGTTTGCGGAAACGTATAGAATGTTGCAGAAGACATTCGGTGAGCATTCCTATATCGGAAAGAAATGTTTCCAAGTGGTTTAAACCTCAACCGACGAAGCTGACGTCCAACAAATTAAAGATTGGGTGTCTGCAAACCATCGATTTACAATTAGAGACGCTGCTGAGGATGTTGGAATTTCAAAAGTATCGGTCAATTCCATTTTGTGTCTCAAACGCGTCAAATCTCGATTGGTACCAAAAACACTGAATGCGCCAACTCACAGGCATTGATTCTTCGTAACTTTTAACCCATATCGTTCCACAACCACCGTATTCACACCATGTGACTTCTGGCTATTCCCTAAACTCGAAAGACCACTCCGGGGACACCGTTTTGAGTCGATTGAAGAGATTCAACGTGAATCGCCGCCCGTTTTGAAGGCCATCCCTGCCGATGACTTGCAGCGTGCATTGAGGATTGGAAAAAAAGATTGGCGTAAGTGCATTGTGCCTGCAAGGGGATTGCTTTGAAGGCAAGGAAATAAATTTGCAAGAATAAAAAAAGACTTTTTGAAAAAAAAATAAGTCTTACATTTGGGGCACAGTATTAAATACAGAAACGATTAAAACTCAAATACAATTATGTTGTTGTTGTTGCTCAGCCTACTTGGTTGATATCTAATCTAGACCAAGCCCACGAACCCGTATGGATTCATGGTTAAAGGGGAAGGAAGCAGCTTCTGTTGGGATGGAGGTAGAAGTCAGACTTTTGCTCCATGAGGCTCTACAGTCACATGAGACCGGGATCTACAGCTTAAAGTGGATTTCGAACCACTCCAAACACCCATGGCACCGCCGGGACTCGAACACGAAACCTGTGGTATCAAGCACCAGAGCGCTAGCCACTCGACCATTCAAGCCCCAAATACAATTATACATAAATTGTATTGTATTTATACATAATCGTATTTATACATTTTTGTATAAATACAAAGGCCTGAATGGCCGAGTGGCTAGCGCTCTGGCCTTCGGTACCACAGGTTTTGGGTTCGAGTCCTGGATGTTGGGAGTGGTTCGGAATCCACTTTAATCTGTAGGACCCGGTCCTTATAGGATCTTAGAGCGTTGCGGGGGCATTGTTACTCCGCGTGCGTGGCTTATCTTCAAGTTACACGTGCCCCCTGTGTAATGCAAACGCCTGTGCAACGCTTGCCTTAAGGCCTCCAAGACCAAACTGTCTAAGTGTTTGCCAACTGCATTAGAAAGAAAAAAAATGTATAAATGCAATTATATATAAAATAACAAGATTGTTTTGTTTTGTTCGTACCGTCCTTGTTCATTCCGCACTTGAGGCACTTCCTGAGCCTGCACGCCTGGCACTGGTTCCTGTGTGCCTTGTCCACCACGCACTCCCCGCTGGCGGCCTGGCACCTGTATACCAGCTTCCGGCGGACGCTCCTCTTGAAGAAGCCACTGCATCCGTTGCACGCCAGCACCCCGTAGTGCTTCCCGCTCGACACGTCCCCGCACACCACGCAACGCAGTCCGGCCCTCAGTCTGCCCCTGAAGGGTCCTTCGAGCGTCTGGCCATCGGGCGGGAACAAGTCTGACTGAGACGTGTCCATGGTGAAGAAGGTTGCAAAAGTACCTGGGAAAATATGTTAAACATAATCATAATAGTCAGTCTTTACAGTTTATCGGAGTACCTTGTGCCAGGGGGCCTTAAACTCCTGTCTGGTCAAAATGAGTACATGGCGATAAGTAGGAGAAACATGGTGATCAAAAAACAGGAAATAAGTAGTTAAGGAAAATGTCCCCAAATTCAAAATTTCAAGAAGAAAATGAATAAATATAAAACAGTAAAATAGCAAATTAAAAAGAGATTCCACAGGAGGATAGGGTAACCGCTGCTAGAAAAGATGACGAAAGGACGAGTGACAATGGAAAGTGATAGAGCTGCTTTGAAGGTTTTCAATGTAACCCCTTTTGGACAGCGACCCAGGGGAAGACCGAAAAAGAGATGGGTCGACTGTTTAGACTCTGATTTTAATGTTATTAAGATAAAAAAAAACTGGAGGTCCACGGCCAAGAGGAGAACAGCCTGGCTAGATCTTTTAAAGAAGGCCAAGGCCCACAACGGGCTGTCGAGCCAGTTATGATGATGATGATAATATAATAATATACACTGAAGAGCCAAAACATTATGACCACCTGCCAATAACGAGTTGGCCCACCTTTGGCGCGCAACACAGCTTCAACCCGCCTTGGCATAGATTAATACCACCACTTAATACCAGTTAAATACCACTTCCACCTGATCACGTGCCTTCCACGTCATCCAGGCGAGTTCAGTGCAAAATGTGGAGGGGATCACAATGTTTTGGCTCTTGAGTGTATATAAATATGTTAAACTAAATCACTTTCTCAAAGTTTGTGTTAGTGGATAATACCTTAACATAAATTTGAATAGTTGCCTAAGATTTTGAGCCTGTATTTTATGGCACCAGGGTAGAGGAATATAGAGTGTACGTATATTAATCTTGTTTATAGAAAGACGTGTGTACTTTGGCCTTGTACATGAGTATCTCAATTAGTTTATATATACAGTTTCAATTCGTGTATATGTGTATGTATTTCATTTCGTATAAATGCATATCTCAATGCTCGTAAATATATACTTCATTTTACATATACATATTTCATTTCTCCTAAATATGTAGCTCAATTCCTGTAAGTATGTAAATCAAGTCTTGTAAATGCGTATCTCAATATATGTACATAGGGGGTGCACCTGGTAACACTTTTTAGTGGCTAAAAGATCTGCAACTTGGCATTATTGTTTGATTAATGAACTCTGTTTCAGCAGGCTTTGTTGTATTTGTTGTATTATTTTGTTGTTATTGTATGTTGTATGTTTTTTTTCGTTGTTCTTTTTTTGCTGTAACTGTTCATAATCTGCCATTTAAAATAATAAAGAAAAAAAAATGTGTACATATGAATGTTCCACAATTTTTATAAAAGGGTATCTCAATGCGTATAAATATGTAATTCAAGTTTTGTAAATGTGAACTCAATAATTGTAAACTTCTATCTAAATAGTTGTAAACATCTTTCTCAATTCATATAAATGTGTACGTCAATAATTGTAAACATCTTTCTCAATGCTCAGAAACATCGATGTATGTGCATATGAATGTTTCACAATTTTTGTAAAAGTGTATCTTAATTGAAGTAAATGCTTAGCTCAGTTTGCGTAGTATATCTCTAATAGGGTACACATATATCTCAATTCCCGTCCACAGTTCTTGAAATCAGTGTTCCTGGGTTCTGTTCCATTGTATTAAAGCAGTAGTTTAATTTTTTTATTTATATTCTTTTTTTCAATTCCTTCTATTAGCTCACACTCTCCCTATATATATCTTGTACAAATTTGTCAATCGTTCATAAAATACTTTTTATTCATTCACTCAACTTCACATACATTTTTTTTTAACTTGCAGTGGATGGCACTGGATGTTAATACAGTTTTTTTAAATATTAATTCAGTAATTAAATTTAATTAATTAATTTTAGTTTTTTTTTAGATTTAAGGTGCCTATATCTACCAATAGATGGCGTCAGATAAACTTTAAAAAATGAATGAAAATTACTTATAAAGGACTTTTTGCAATAGAGTGAAAAAAAAAAAAAGTAGGAATTGACTTAAAAATATTTTTTCATATTATGATGGGAAGAAGATTTCTAGTGGGAAGAAAATATCAGGAACTCAAATTTCGATAACTTTCTGTCTGCATAAATCACATCAATAATTAATCTGCATTAATACCCTCTTCCACAATATTATACCTCAAGCCATAATATTCGATAGTCAGCGCATTCATAGATTTCGCAACATCCATTGCAACTATGTTTTTCTAACAGTCCGTAAATAGACTTGTGGTACTTATTAGTGTGATCTGATTTAAACATAAACGGTAATATGTTCATATATATATATATATATATATATTATATATAATTCCCGTGTCACGATGTTTGTTCGGGATGAACTCTGAAACTAACAATCCGATTTTAACTTTTTTTTCCTTAAATGTGTGTTTTGTTCCAACTTGAGAGATAGGATAGTTTTTATACAGTTTATTTTTTATTTAAATGCAAAATCGAAAATTTTTATATTTCGTCATTTGGCACCATTGACGTCATTTGGCGCAACTAAAATTTGCGATTTCTCATCCGATGGACGTAATTTTGAAAGTACATTCAAAATACAAGGTCAGGTGTACCATAAGATCGGGACGTTGAAGCCAATGCCTAACGAAGAGCCAAAATTTCTTCAAATTTATTTTATGGACAGTTCTGAAGAACGTGTGACAACTCTATGTCAGTATAATTTTATCCAACAAGCAAGTACAAAGAGCTATTGTAGAATTGTTGGAAAATCTTTTAGAAAAGCATAACCAGCTTATTAAATTATTTAACGAATTTATTTATTTTGACGAAAGACAGATTAACAAGAAATAGTGTTCATCGCTTAGTTCTTGATTAAATGAAAGTAATGATTATTAAAAATTAAATTTGGTAGCATAATTATAAAACAGTGTTAAAAATCAACATTATCTACCTCATTCATTAAATTAATAAAAATCAAACATTTTCTATTCGTTGAAGCTTAATTTGAACTCCTCATCATTCTTTACCAATCACTTCCTTAACAATACCAATTATAGTATCTAATAATTGAACGAAATACAAGAAAGCCACAGCAACGCGTGGCCGGGTCTGCTAGTATATATATATATATAATGTATGTATATATATAGGTATACGTAGCAATAATGAAGCATTTCCTGGGCAGCTAGTTTATGAGAAAAGTTTTCCTTCATGATTAAGTGTAGTTGTATTTGAAAGAGTATACAAGAAAGAAAAACAATAAATAAAATATTTCTATATAAACAGAAAAAAAAGTAATAGAATGATATCAGTTATGCTTTTTTTTTTAAATTCCACTATACTTCACTAAATACTCATCCTATCATTTCGACACCCTACGTAATATTTTCAATTAAACCAAATTTAGTTTTATACAACTCAAAATGATATGAAGAAATAAAGTCGAAAAAATTTTTTTGCTTAAAAATCTGAAAATATATTCTTTTAAAAGAATGCTCTAATTAACAATGTATTAAAATAATTTTGTTAATGCAGTTCTACGACTTAAATAAATGTTACGATGTATTATTTTTTTAAAAAAAATATTTGTAACTAATCTAACAGATTTTAAAAGTAAGATACTTTTTCTGATTTGATTTAATAAAAAAAATTGAAACGTAAGTAATTTTTATTTATCTCTGTTTTTAATTCTTACAGAAGATTCTTTATAAATACGGAATTATTAATTATTCTTTGTTAATTTTTACTGAAGATTCTTTTCTTACCAGTCTTACAAATAAAATAAACAAACATTTATTTATTAGAATATGAAAGTTATGATGAAATTTGATAAAAAAATGATGAAAAATAATAAAAGTAGGTATAATATCACATAGCATCTCATTGGATCTCGTGCGTTTTCAAACACCACAAATAGAAAAAAAAGCAAACTAATTTTTGGAAAAAGAATCATCAAAAAAAAAAATGAATTCTATGTTTTCTTTCCATGATGCTTTTCTGAAAATTGTTTGGTTTTATAATTAAAAGAATGTTCAGCAGAATTATCTATATACATACTACCTTCCATCAAAATTATTTGGTTCTATAATTAACAAAACTGATTGGTCTCTAAGATGAAAACAAATATAATGCATAAGGTTTTCATGAAAATTGTTTGCTTCTATAACTAACGGGAAAAACATTTATAATTGCAAAGTCTGCTAAACAATTATCACATAGCACTTGAATATATTATAGTGCACTTTCAAATATCACTAATAAAAAATAATCATGTGCACTAATTTCTCAAGAATAATAATCATTAACAAAATGAATTCTTTTCTTTGCATGCTGCTTTCCTGAAAAATATTTGATTTCATAATTAAAAGAATGTTCAGTAGAATGAATTCAAATTACTCTATATACATACTGTCTTCCATCAAAATTGTTTGGTTCTATAATTAACAAAAAGTATGATCAGTAAAATGAAAACAAAGTACTCTATGCATAAGGCTTTCATGAAAATTGTTTGCTTCTATAACTAACGTGAAAAAATTACAGTAGCAAAGTCAGTTAATAACTCTTGTATTTAATATAGCGTATTTTCAAGCATTAGAAATACAAAAATAATCATGCTTACTAATTTCGCCAAAAAGAATCACCAACAAAATTAATTCAAAGTTCTCTTCGCATACTGTTTTCACCAAAGTTGTTTGGTTCTAAAATTAACAAAAACCAATGTAGATAATGCCAATAAGATCAAAACAAAGTACTCTGTGCGTATGACTTTCATGAAAATTGTTTGCTTCTATAAATAATATGATAAAATTAACAAATTTACTGTGGCAAAGTCAGCTAATAGCTCTTGTATTTGTTATAGTGCATTTTTAAGCATCACAAATACAAAAATAATCATGCACACTAATTTCGCAAAGAAGAATCTCAACAAAATGAAAGTTTCTTTTGCATATTGCTTTCCTGAAAATTTTTTGGTTCTATAATTGCACTGTGTCCGGGACCGCTCGCCTTCTTAAGAATAGGAAAAACAAGTGATATAAACAAAAATTTTAAAGTCATTTCCTACTTTTTGTTCACTCTATTGCAGAAAGTCCTTTATAAATAATTTTCATTCAATTTTCTAAGTTTATTTGGCATTATCTATTGGTAGATACATTCAACTTAAATCTAAAAAAAACTAAAATTACTTAATTAAATTTAATTACTGAATTAATATTTGAAAAAACTGTATTCACATCCAGTGTCATCCACTACAAGTTCAAAAACAAATGTATTTGAACTGGAGTGGATGAATAAAAAGTATTTTATGAACGATTGAAAATTTGAACAAGATATATATAATTAGAGTGTGAGCTAATAGAATTAATTGAACAAAGTATGTTAAGCAGAATGAATTCAAATTACTCTCTATGTATACGGCTCTATGTATATATCAAAATTGTTTGGTTCTATAATTAACAAAAAGTATGGTCAGTAAAAAGCAAATAAAGTATTGTATGTATAAGATTTTCATGTTTGCTTCTATAATTATCGGGAAAAAAATTATAATTGCAAAGTCAGCTAAACAATTATCACATAGCACCTGAATTTACTAAGTGCATTTTCAAATATTCCAAATATAAAAATAACCATGCGCACTAATTCCTGCAAAAGGAATCATCTACAAAATGAATTCAAAGTTCTCTTTGTATATTGCTTTCCTGAAAATTATTTGATTCTATAATTAACAAACATGATGTTTAGCAGAATGAATTCGATATGCGTACTACTTTCATGAAAATCATCAGGTTCTATAATTAATTAAAAGTGTGGTCATCAATAAATGTAATTAGTAAAATTAATAATTAACAAAAAATTACTGAACAGCAAAATGAAAACAAAGTACTCTAGTACGAAAATACTATGGTACTCAAAGTACTCAAAGTACTACCATTATATTGAAAGTACTATAGTACTGAAAGTATTGAAAGTACTACCATTATATTGAGAGTACTATAATACTGAAAGTATTGAAAGTACTATAGTACTGAAAGTATTGAAGGTACTATGTAATTGTAAAATAGAAAGAAACTATAAAAAGAAAGTATTATAGAAAGTAAGAATAAAAAGAAAGAAATATAGAAAGAAAGTACTATAGAAAGAAACTACAGAAACAAAGTACTATAGAAAGAAAGAAACTATAGAAAGAAAGTACTATAGAAAAAAATTACAGAAAGAAAGTACAATAGAAAGAAACTGCAGAAAGAAAGTACTATAGAATAGTATATAGTATTGAAAGTACTATAGTACTCAAATTGCTCTCAAAATATGCATGAGGTTTTCATGAAAATTGTTTGCTTCTATAAATAATGGGGAAAAATTATAGTTTCAAAGTCAACTAAACAATAATTGTTAATAAATTTGAAATAATAATAACAATATACTATTTGAGGCAAGACATATTTAAAAGAAAAAAGCATTTTTACCTTTAGAATCGGGTGGGTTCCTTGCGTAAGTTTCATTCATGGTTGTGTCAAAGTCTTGCTCCAGATACCTGGGCTGTCCGTTTTTTCGGACCAAAATCTAAATTTTGCATCGTGCAAGATCTTACATCACTTCCGGTTTTAAATCCCCCCCACCCACGTCATTTCAGGTGCGACTTTGATAGGATTTCAGATGCACCAACCCTGTCGAAGCCCCTCCCCCTTTCTGTGAAACTGACAGGAATCAAACTTCTTTCAAATAACAAATAACAGTGAACGATGGGAATTTTAGTTTTTGTTCAAAGCAATAATTAACTAACTCAGTAACTAATAATCACTAAAAATAATAATCATTTATACATAAAAAAAATGACAATTGTATGTGGGTGTATATTTTTTTACCTTGGAAACTATAACATTTAAAAGTCCAATTTCTTGTTCTTTGAATTCATTTCTTATCTGGTTAATAGCAAATAATAAATACTAAGAAATATCTAATGAATTCTTTTTTTAATAAGTCAATTTCTAATTTTAATTATGTATTAACGATTATCAATAATATTAAAAATCCAATTTATTTCTGCCAGTTTTTATTTCGCAAAAAAAAATTACGGAAAAACTATAATGAATTCTTTAATTAAATTAGTTTCGAATTCTAACGCATTATAACAATATATTACATAGTTATAACAAAGCATCATGTGATTTGTTTTAATATAAACATCAGTGTTTTGTAAGAACTATATTCATAAAAATATAATTTTGTGACCTATTTTATAACATTGTCTGGGTTAACTACTTGTATCAAACTATGTATACTAACTATGTATCAAAGTAACAATTATACATTAAACTATAACACTTAAAAGTCCAATTTTTTTCTCTGAATTCATTTTTTTATCTGGTTAACAGCAAAAATTACTAAGAAATTCTAATTTCTTTTTTAAATAACATAATTTCTAATTTTAACTATGTATTAATAATTAACATTTATCATCATTATCAGCGGCCCAACAGCCCCATGATGGGCCAAGGCCGTCTGCCTGCTGGCAGGTTTCGAGACACGAGATGTTTTTCTTTTTTACGGGATAGGGTTGTCAGACCTACGCCCAACGCTCTACGGTCATATTATACCGCGACCTACGGTTTAAAAGGGATTCTGAACCACAACAATTAACAATAATAACAAAAATTACAATTTACTTCTCAGATATTTTTTTGTCTGATTCGTAGCAAAAATTACGACGAAACTATAATAATTTTCAAATTCCTACTATTAGGTCACACTCTCCCTATATATATCTTGTTCAAATTTTCAATCATTATTAAAATACTTTTTATTCATCCACTCAAGTTCAAAACGCATTTTTTTTTAACTTATAGTTGATGAACACTGGATGTTAATGCAGTTTTTTCAAACATTAATTCATTCATAAATTAAATTAATTCATTTTTTTTTTTTTTTAGATTTTTCGCAATATAGGGGAAAAAGTAGGAATTAACTTTTAAGTAGGAATTTTTTTTTATATTTTCTTGTTTTAATTAAATTAGTTTCAAACTTTATGTTAATTATAACAATGCATTACATAATTATAACAAAGCGTCAAATTATTTGTTATATTAGAAACATCTGTGTTTTGTAAGAACTTACAAAACACAGATACAACCCAAATTACAACACACTGGTTTTGTAACTTATTTTATAACAATGCCAGTGTTAACTACTTGATGAAAAGTCAATGTGCTATTTTTATGTATCAAAGGAACAATTAATTAATTTCATAAATAAATTATCACTATGCATAGATTTGTCTATGGATGTGTGCATCTTAAAAACTATAAAATTTAAAATTCTAATTTTTTTTATTTGAATCTGTTATTTCTTTGTCTAATTCGTAACAAAAATTCAGAAGAAATTCTAATGAATTCTTTTTTAATGAAATTAATTTTTAATTTTAAAGTATTTTAACAATACATTGCGTAGTTATAACGAGGCATTATATTATATACATAATTGGTTTTAATATAAATATTAGTGCTTTGTAAAAAACATATTTACATAATAATATTACATTATAACTCATAAGAATACCAATGCCTAATTGAATGATAAAAATTTAATGTACCATTTTTATGTATCAAAATAACAATTAACCAACTTCATAAATAAGTAATCGCTATGCATATGATGTGATATGTCTTAAAATTCCAATTTTTTTATTTTGAATGTATTTTTTTTCTTCTAATTCGCAGCAAAAATTACAAAGAAACTCTAATAAGTTCTTTTTTAATTTAATTAATTTATAATTTTAACGTATTGTAACAATACATTGCATAACTATAACAAAGCATCACATATATAATTAGTTTTAATAAAAATATCAGGGCTTTGTAACAACTTTGTTTCATTATAATATCACTTTGTTACTCATTTTATAAGAGTGCTGATGCTTACTCTGGCGCTCCATGCCACAGGTTTCGAGTTCGAGTCCCGGCAGAGCCATGTATGCTTGTAATGGTTTGAAAGCCACTTTAACCCGGCTCGGTTTAATATGGCTGCAGAATTGGGCATAGGGAGGACACCCTACCCCGTAATAAGAAAACATATCCTATCTGGAAATTTGCTAGTAGGCCACCATACTCTAAGATAGCGACTATACCAAGATAGCGACTTGAGGGCCAATTGGCTAGCGTTCTAGCCATTGGTAACGCAGGATTCAGGTTCGAATCCTGGGGTGGCATGGATATTTGTGAGTGGTTCGGACTCCACGTTAAACTGTTGTTCCCGATCTCATTAGGTCAAAGTGTGCACAAAATGACCGCATAGCGACGAATCAAACCAAACTAATCGATGTATCACTTATAAGCATCAAAGTAAAAATTAATAAACTTCATAAATAAAAAATCACTATATATATAAAATCATGTGATTTGTCTGTGTGTGAGTATTTCTTAAAATTCAAATTTTTTTTTTTTTTTTTTTTTGAATGTATTATTATTTTTTTTTTTGTCAAATTAGCAGCAAAAATTGGGAAGAAACTCCAATAAGTTCTTCTTTTAAATTTAATTAATTTTTAATTTTATCATATTAAAACAATGTATATACATATTTAAAACAAGGCATTGCATGATTTGTTTTAATAGCACTAGAAATATAGCATTAGATATTTTTCTTTCTAATGCAGCTGGCAAACACAGACAGCTTGGTCTTTGGATGCCTTAAGGCAAGTGCTGCGCAGACGTACTCACTTTGCAATACCCAGGGGGCGCGTGTCACTTGAAGAAAAGCCACGGAGTAACAATGCCCCTTACTTAGATTGAATGCAGGTCGAGTACCTGTGCGCGAAGCGCACATCTACTCAAAATCAAATTAAAAGTAGGATGTGAGAAACAGCAATTAAAAATATTATGTAAATCAGGGATGGATAATAAAAATATGTAAATTGAAAGATTATAAAGAACCGAAGAAAAATCCAAATACAATAGATAAAATGATATCCGGGAGAGGGGGTTGAACGTGAGAACGTAGAGTAGGAACGAATAGCAAAACGAGAATTCCCCCAAAAAAAATATGGGGAGAAGGAACAATAAAATAATAAAAAAGGAATGATATAAGACCCGTAATGTAAAACTACCATCGGTAATGAATAGATGAACAGACACATGAGCGTGTGAACAAATATGAATAAAGGAAAAATGTTTACGAAAACGTGGGAAATCCAGGAGTTCTAAGAAAGAAAATATATCTTTATGGTGGGCTGAACAATGCCCCCGCAACGCTCTTCGATCCTATTAGGACCGGGACCTGCTTTTTAAAGTGGATTCCGAACCACCACAAACAACCAAGGCACCGCCGGGACTCGAACCCGAAACCTGTAGTACCGAGCGCCAGGGCGCTAGCCACTCGGCCATTCAGGCCCGCATTAGATATTTAAAAGTATTAAAATAAGCAATGCTTAATTTAAAATTTAATTTTTAAGTGGCAATTATTTTTTATTTCATTAAAATTTATTGACATTTAATATGAGCAAGACAGGTAAATTTTTGCGCCCGACACATGGCTCAACAGTAACGTGCTCCGCTGGTTAACATTTGGGTTGAAGTTCAATCAGCTGGCAGCATTATTGTAGACATTGAAAGATGAGGAGACTCAATAGCGTTTGGGATGTTCAGCGTCTTGCTTCGATAATCAGACAACCTGGTGGGAGTTTTCCGGGTTTTCTCCCCTCCCGGATGGCACCACTTTTCTTCTTTAGAGACACGGAGCCAATTCAGACATCTACCTACGGGTGCTCCACCACAATAGGAGCTGAGCCCTTTCCCTCCATCCATGAGTCCAATCTACCTACGGATGCTCCATCACAATGGGAGCTGAGCCCTTACCCTCCATCCATGAGTCCAATTCAGACATCTTCCTCCATCACAATAGGAGTCCAATTCAGACATCTACCTACGGGTGCTCCATCACAATAGGAGCTGAGCCCTGATGCTCCATCACAATAGGAGCTGAGCCCTTTCCCTCCATCCATGAGTCCAATTCAGACATCTACCTATGCTCCATCACAATAGAGAGTCCAATTCAGACATCTACCTACCTAATAGGGGTGCTCCATCACAATAGGACATCTACCTACTGCTCCATCCTTTTTCCCTCCATCCATGAGTCCAATTCAGACATCTACCTACGGGTGCTCCATCACAATAGGAGCTGAGCCCTTTCCCTCCCTCCATGAGTCCAATTCAGACATCTACCTACGGGTGCTCCATCACAATAGGAGCTGAGCCCTTTCCCTCCATCCATGAGTCCAATTCAGACATCTACCTACAGATGCTCCATCACAATAGGAGCTGAGCCCTTTCCCTCCATCCATGAGTCCAATTCAGACATCTACCTACGGGTGCTCATCACAATAGGTGCTCCATCACAATAGGCTCCAGCTGAGCCCTTTCCCTCCATCCATGAGTCCAATTCAGACATCTACCTACCTCCATCACAATAGGGTGCTCCATCACAATAGGAGCTGAGCCCTTTCCCTCCATGAGTCCATCTACCTACGGGTGCTCCATGAGCCCTTTCCCTCCATCCATGAGTCCAATTCAGACATCTACCTACGGGTGCTCCATCACAATAGGAGCTGAGCCCTTTCCCTCCCTCCATGAGTCCAATTCAGACATCTACCTACGGGTGCTCCATCACAATAGGAGCTGAGCACAATAGGAGCTCCTTTCCCTCCATCCATGAGTCCAATTCAGACATCTACCTACGGGTGCTCCATCACAATAGGAGCTGAGCCCTTTCCCTCCATCCATGAGTCCAATTCAGACATCTACCTACCTCCATCACAATAGGAGCTGCCCTTTCCCTCCATCCATGAGTCAATTCAGACATCTACCTACGATCACAATAGGAGCTGAGCCCTTTCCCTCCATCCATGAGTCCATCTACCTCCATGAGTCCAATTCAATTCAGACATCTACCTAGGGTGCTCCATCACAATAGGAGCTGAGCCCTTTCCCTCCATCCATGAGTCCAATTCAGACATCTACCTAGGGTGCTCCATCACAATAGGAGCTGAGCCCTTTCCCTCCATCCATGAGTCCAATTCAGACATCTACCTAGGGGTGCTCCATCACAATAGGAGCTGAGCCCTTTCCCTCCATCCATGAGTCCAATTCAGACATCTACCTACGGGTGCTCCATCACAATAGGAGCTGAGCCCTTTCCCTCCATCCATGAGTCCAATTCAGACATCTACCTACGGGTGCTCCATCACAATAGGAGCTGAGCCCTTTCATCCATGAGTAGTCCATGACATCTACCTAGGGGTGCTCCATCACAATAGAGCTGAGCCCTTTCCCTCCCTCCATGAGTCCAATTCAGACATCTACCTAGTTTGCTCCATCACAATAGGAGCTGAGCCCTTTCCCTCCATCCATGAGTCCAATTCAGACATCTACCTACGGGTGTCCATCACAATAGAATTGGTAGTATCCATTGGCATCCATGAGTAGACTACTCATGGTGTGTCCATCCCATTTTATCACCAAAAATTTGAATGAACACAGCCGCTGATGAGTGTTAGGGTTGATGTTCAATCCAATGGGGTTATTGTAGACACTGTTCCGAAAAACGTGGAACCTCGATGGCGTTTGTGTTGTTCAGTATCTCCCATACTATAATCATACGCGGGGTAGTTCCCACTGAAAAGTCCCCTAAGAAGGCACTGTTTTCCTTTTTCAGTGACTCTTAGCCAAGTCTATACTTCTACCTACCGGTACTCCATCACAACAGAAGCTTTTCCCTTTCCTTCCTTCCATGAGTAGTTTACTCATGGGGTGTCCGTCCCTCGCTGCCGGACACTGAGGACTAGTCACAATAACGATGGGTAATTTTGTTTCCTAAAAAAATTATTAACTAATAGTTATACATCTTGAATATCGATTCTTTAAGTTGAATGCGTGGATGGATTTTGTATTTTGTTTACTTTGGCTGTGAATTTGTTGTGGCTGTTTTATATTGTAAATTTTGATGTACTATTTTATGTATCTTTTAATTTTAGTTTCCTTGTATTTTTTAATTTCTTTATTTTTATTTTTTATTTTTAGCTTAAAATTTTAAATTTTAACTTTTTTATTTTTGGGCATCGACAACGGGCTCCTAATTGTACCGATAGCTTTAGCTTTTTCGATCTCTTGCTTTAAGTGTTCGCAAGCAAGATATGTTTTTCTTAAATTCTAATTGTTTTTCTTTTATAGTTTATTCAATAATTTAAGCAACTTCATTTTTTTGTGCTAATGTTTTAATTATTTTAAGATTTGGAGATTTTCGTGGTTCTTAAAACCACCTTGGAACTCCGTAACCGGTACGCCCGTTGCCCCAAGGACTTTAATAGAAACATACAATGCTAATGACTACAAATGTGTTCAAAAGCTTTATTTAAGTATTTTAATCTTTTTACAGAATGTGACGATATTTTAGATAGTGCAGAGGGTATTCACACAATTTATAAAAATTTTGAAACATATATATATACACTAGAGGGCCCTGCAGACGTTGTTCTGCCCTGAAAATAAATAAAAAACAATTATGGAATCTGATCACAGCGACACCTACCGGGTTCAATGCCTTGGCTAGTTCAAAACGAGCTTGTTTTAAATTTCCAAATGATCAGAGTAAAGGTTAGAGCCGAATATGCGCGTGGTCTTAAATGGATGGGTAATAATAATAGATAAGTGCCGTATCCCCTGAAAGGTACAAGAAAATCAAATATCGTGGTGGTCCCGAATAATATAGGAATTAAATTGTTTCTCAAAATAAATACTCGGTATTTAGCTGCCTTATTAATTAAAATTCACTAAGACAGCACTGCACAACTGCTACATATAACACACAAAACAAAATTATATCACAATTGTTTACAAAATCATCTTAAAAGCCAGTTCTTTTAAGGGTCTTTGTACCCTCCGTACTTCCTGGAAATCTTCACTCGACTCCGCACACTCCCTTTTCTCTTCTTATCTCTCCCATTATCGGTTCCAAAGTCTCATGGGCGAATGTACAAAGTCCAAAGTCTAACGTAAGCCTGAATGGCCGAGTGTCTAATGCTCCAGCGCTCGTTTACACAGGTTTCGGGTTAAGT
>BPLQ01003816.1:162743-280025 GCA_021605075.1 Caerostris darwini | reverse complement strand
AAGAGAAAATTCTGAGTGAAGTTACAAAAACGAAAATATTGAAAGAAATCATTCTGGATCTCATAATGACATTAAACTTACTGCAGAAACTTCTACTACTATTGTTAAATATATTAGTGTCCTAAAAAAGTGAAGTGTTCTTAGAAAAGACAATTATAACAGTAGAGTAGTAAGAAAGAGCCATTCATCAGCTAAAATTATCAAGAAAAATGTTTTGAATTTGTTAAAATACACATTTAAAGACCTAAAACTTTTGGAAGAAGGTCATTTTTAGAATGTTGCGTTAAATTTAATATATTAGAGATGATCAAAGCTTTATTTGGAGAAAGCCAAACATTGAATGAGGTACTGAATTTAGTATGACGTTTTGAGGAAACCGGGATTTTGGAAGATCATCCACGAAGTTGCAACCATCCTTGAGAGTGGGCCGAGCTCATATTGTAAAACGACGTGTCATCGAAGAATTTGCAGCCAAGACATCAAGGAGGAGTAGAAGTGAACCGTAAGATTAACGGGGATTCTGGAATCATTGTTTGGACTTATTCTGTAAGGAATATTGGATCTGTATCCGTACAAGATACATTATAGGCTTCAGGTTTGAATCCTGGCGGTGGCATGGATGTTTGTTAGTGGCTCGGAATCCACGTTAAACTGTGGATCCTGGTCCTAAAGTGTGCACAAAATGATCGTAGAGTGACAAACCAAACCGAATTACAAGACATCGGCACTTCAACTATCATTACCTCCAGACACAGAAGAAAGACTGCGTTTGTCTGATACAACCGTTTCAGTATAACCGATTCGTGGCAACGTGCGCCGCTGGGGAGCTTTAGGGCTGAGATTCAATCCACCGGGGGCGTTTTTGTAAACATTGTTTCAAAAAACGATTAGTTTCATAGGCGTATAGGGTGTTCAGCCTATTTTCTCGTTAGTCCTACTACCTGGGAGGAGTTTTCCAGGTTTGAGGGGTTTTCCAAATGAGGGGTAGTTCCCTCTAAAAGTCCTCCCTGAAGGTAGTTGCATCCTTTTTGAAAGGCACGGAGCCAAGTCAGACTTCTACCTACGGGTGCTCTATGCTATCAAGAAGGAAGGGGAAAATGGCAGCTCTTTCCCACCTCCCATGTGTAATTTACTCAATTAGCATATGTGATGTTCAACATCTTTTTTGATTAGTAGGAATACCTGGGGGGGTTTCCAGGGTATTCTCCCATACGATACTCAAATATGAGGTAGCTCCCCCTAAAAGTCCTTCCGGAAGGCACTGCCCTCCTTCTGCCCACTTCCCAAGTCAGACTTCTACCTACTGGTGCTCCATCCCAACAGGCGGGAAAGGGCTGCCCCTTTCCATCCTTCCATGAATATTCATGGGATCTCAGTCCCGTATTGCAGGACACCGAGGATTAGATAAACAAAGTCTCAGTAGGACCTGTCAGCGCCCTCTTTCGGTTACTTTTGGAATAATTTTTTTATATATGAAAAAAATCCAACGTCCTTCTGATCATATTCCCTCAAATTGAAATTTTTCCGAGCATTATTTCTTTTCTTACGAATTTTTGAAGTTTGCACAAATTTTTGATTCATTATTTGCACGAAATATAGTATGATAATATGTTTCGGGCTCCAGTATTGAAATTAAAGGAAAGGAAGTTAAATTGATTATTAATTAAACACATAAGTATTTAATTATTTATTAAAGTAATAATAATAATAATAATTAAAGTAATAATAATTAATACCTAGGTACTTAAATTATTATTAAGTAATTAAATACATAAGTATTTAATTATTTATTAAAGTAATAATAATAATTAAAGTAATAAAGTAATAATAATCAATACATAAGTACTTAAATTATTATTAAGCAATTAAATACATAAGTATTAGTCAAATTGAAAAGATATGTAACGTGTATGGAAAAATTGCTACTTCGGTTTGTTGAATAAAGATAAGAATTATTCATTGATTAAATGTTCGTCTAAAATAATATGATTTTCTAAAAAATATCTTTTACCAAAAAAAGAAATTCCTTATTAAATAAGCATTATTTTCTTCAAATTGTGTAATCACCAGAGAAAGGAATCATTTACGATGAATAAAGTTTTATACCTGATGGATACATATCTTAATGTGTTATTTCTTAAACATTTATTATCAATCTCACAGTGACATTTCACAGCAATTTAAATAGAGCCCTATTTATTTCCATGATCACCACTTTGTTTATCTTGAGAAAAAGTGCTGATAAATAGAGTGCCACTCTCTATTATTTTTGCATAAAGAATCAAAGAAAATTATGAAAAAAGAGGAATATTAATTGCATTAAAATTAGATTTTGCTTTTAAAGTACAGTCTAAAAAATTAAAATATAAATTGTTTTATTACACCAATACAATTTTAATAATAATTTTTCATAATAGTAACATATTTTGACAATGATTTGAGAAAATTGAAGCGGCAATTATTTTATCCATTTAAATATCAGTATCATTTGTTAAATTTTTATGAAACGTTTAGTCAATTTACCACGAAAATCGTATTTATATTTAATAATGCTAATACGAATTTTTAAAATGCATCATCTAAAAAAAGGGTGTAATTTCAACCCACAATTGAATTTATTTTATTAATTTACATGGGGGTATTTTTTATCCAAGATACTTTTTAATTGTTAAAGTCCTGTCATAAACTTCAATCATATTTTCTCGATCGATTTAATTATTTCATTTTAATCAAATTTATTTATTTCTGGCATGATGTAAATTGCAGAGTACAATTATTTTAGAATATATATATTTTTTAATATTTTAAGCCTTCCTTCAATAAAATTTCAATTATTTCATTAAATATCTGCAAGCAAATTAATGATCCATTTTTTAGTTTAAATCACAGCCTAATCTGACTTCAGAGCTGTAAATGTTCATTTCAAAATGTAGTGCTATTAAATAAAATATATTATTAAAATTAAATTATTACATATATTATTAAAATTAAATTAAATAAAATAAAAATTAATGAAAAAAGAGGAAAAATATAAAAAGAAATCGTAAAGAATTTGAATGAAAAATTCGTTTTTTTGTTGCAATGCAGCTGGCAAACAGACATGGACGTCTTTGGATGCCTATAAGGGTTGCACCGATGTTACCGATGAACCGATGTCACGTGTAACTTGATGGTAAGTCACGGACGCGGAGTAACAATGCCCCCACAGCGCTCTACGATCCTATTATGACCGGGGCCCAAGGCTTAAAGTGGGTTCCGAACCACTACAACATCCTTGGGCGAAGCCTGGATTTGAACCCGATACCTGTGGTACCGAACGCCAGAGCGCTACCCATTCGGCCATCAGGCCCCTGTTAACGAAAAAAAAATTGTAAATAAATCAAATATAAAATGAAAACCGTATATGAAATGGCCTCTATATTTATAATTTATCTGATTAGGACATAAAATCATAGCACTTACCCAACTGTAAAGATAAATGAATAAGTAAAGCTTTTTGCAACAAATTTTGTTTGACACTATTATCTAAAGCTGGTAATCAAACCCTGATTAATTTAACTTCGGGTTTTTAATATCATAAATTCGCTATCATCATACATAACTCGAAAACAATGCTTAAATGTACATGTACGAAGAAATGCTACCCGATAACTTTTTTTTATTCTTTGAATTTCACAACATTGTTTTTATTTCAGTAGATAGAACTGCAATATTATCTTTTAGAATGTGAAACCTTTGAATTCTATGAAAATAGTTTCTTTCCGTACTAAGAAAAACTAACTCAAGTTTAAAAAGTACCCCAAAAAACCTATGTATCACTATTGTAAAGCAATTTTTCAATTATCTTAGGTAAATATCCTTAATATTCGTAAGTAATTACTATCACAGAGTGAATCATTCTATACATGTATCGACTATAGTTATTGCTTAATAATTTGGAAGGAAGTACTCTGATTGCATTTATAATACAGCATAATCATAGTTAGTAACTTAATCAGTCTGAAGGTTTAATTTGTGTCCATACACTCGTATTCACAAGCATTAGCTGTTTCTTTATTCTACAAGACAATCATGCATGCATTCAACATCTTTTATCTGACACATCGACGATCGAATCTATCATTCAGTTATCTTTTTTTCTCAGTAATGCCAGTTTTGGTCAGCGAAACATTTTCCCAGAATATAAATTTATTTTTGCTCCTGGAAAATATACAACGTTTTTCATAGATAAAATCTTACACAAGAATATGGCTTATTTTACACTGTAAAGCTTTTAGGGAAGAAAAAAAATGAATTTTCTTATAATTTTTCTTTCTTTTCGCTAGAAAGAGATTTTATATTTTTCCCTTTTCTCAGCTTATAAGATTAGTTTTTTTTTTTATTTCCATCTTAAAATCCTAAATAAATAATACGTTGGCAGATTATCCATGATTCAAAAAACAAAATGGGTTTTGTAGTCAATACATATATCAATATAAGAATAAAATTTTAAAATATCTTTTTTTTTTACTATAACTTATAATTTAAGATTTTTTACTTCAGAATTTTTCTATATTTTAAATATTTTTTTTTTAATTTTTAAATATTTTTTTTAATTTGATAATGGTATTTTTGTACATAAGTAATAGTTTAGATAATTTGGAAATAATAAGGAAAGTTAAGATAATTTGTTTTTCAAATATTGAAATTAAAGTAAAATATCTGTATTGTAATAATAAATAGTTTTAATAAATTTGACTAAAATCCCCATAGTTGTCATAAATGTACTTAAAGTAACATAAAATGGTAAGTGATAGTAATGCAACAGATAAAACTATAAGTAACTTAACACAAATGATGTAATTGTTTTGTTAACAAGAGTCAAATCTGCCTATTGAATAGCATGTTGCTACTTGTAATTAGAAGAGTCCTGTTCGCAACATGAGGGCAAAAATTCTGCAGGCTGAGGGATCAAAGCAGAAAAGAGGAGGGTGCCACCCCAAGGCGTGTTCAACGGGAATTTTCACTAATTTCAGTTCCCCAAATTGCCTAAAGAAAAATACAACGAAGTAAATATTCAATGATACATTTTAAGAAAGATCAGTTAACACAAACATAGACTGACTTGTTGCTTTGAGATTCATGTTCAATGCTGCTGCTTTATCTCAATTTATCCAAATGCTATTAAAATACTAGAGATAATAATCTCGAGTATTATCTCTAGTAATACTAGGTGTATCACAAATTCAATTTTAAAAGAAAGAAATAGTTACTCGTACTTTCCTGCGATCAAAAGAAAATAAATAAGATGGGTAAATATAAAAAAGAAAGAAATGGATAAAACAGCAGATGAAATAGACCATTACATTTAACATTTGAATGATGATTATAATTAGTACTTGAAATAAAAAATTAATTATCCCCAGAAAGAAAATTGGAGTACTCCATAGCTTACAAGTTTATTAGAC
The DNA here is from genome assembly GCA_021605075.1 of Caerostris darwini. NCBI lineage: Eukaryota > Metazoa > Arthropoda > Arachnida > Araneae > Araneidae > Caerostris > Caerostris darwini. The sequence goes on along the minus strand of BPLQ01003816.1, from coordinate 274,578 downwards.
TTTTCGTAGGAATTGAAGTATCATTGCGGTCATATAATAAGTATCCTTTGGCATATCAAATATCCAAGAGTAATAAAGAACTTTATATCAGAAATCATTTGTGGCTTATTTATTGACCCTACATCAACGCTTTGAAATAAAATGTGTTCAACTGTTTCTGGAGTTTTGCAGACAGTCCATAATGGAGGTGAAGTCAGGCCAAATCTATGAAGTTTAGAATTAGAAAGATATGTCTTTGTGCGAAAACCTGGACAAAAGAAAGTCTTCTTTTCGATGAATAGGAAGCAGTCTATGAGCAGGATTAATACTATCCAAATGAATTAATTCTTGAGAATATTTGACACCTATCCACTGTTCTATTTTTTTTTTAAATTAGTAAAACCACTGTACAGATCAATGCAATGAGAATGAATCTTAAAATAATTAGAAATGGAAAATGAACAAAAAATGTATATTCGAAGAGTTTTTCTTTAAATATTAAAAATGAAAAAATGGATTATTTAGAAAATTTAAAAAAGATTCTAAAAACATTTAGAAAACAAAAATGTATGTATTCACCTTTGGAAATATAAACATCGATGAATTATTATTCATCATATAAAATATATAAACTAGATATAAAAACGTATATAAAATAGATATAAAAACGAATTTGTCTTCAAGGATTAGCACATAAGATAAAGACTAGTGATGTTTAAAAATCTTTTATGCGTCAGTATATATTTTCCTAACTGCCTATTATAATTTTTAGGCTCAGAAAATTTTGCAAAACTGAATGGGCCATAAAAAATGCATGAAAAAAAAAGGATTGTTGGGTGCCAAACATAATTGAAACAAAAATTATTTTCGGTTCTTTAATATTTTAAATAACATTAATTTACAGTTTTGTTTGTCCATCAAATCTTAAAATTTGAGGTCATACATTTTTTTTTAAAGTAATGTGCCAATTATTTACCAAAATATATTAAAATAGAAAATTTTTAATTTACGATAATTTTTTTCAAGAGGATTTAATAATGCTCTTAATTATTATTTTCTATGGAATTTTAATAAATATTTCACCAGATCCATTGAATTCATTGATGATTTTAAATACAATTATTAAGCAAGACGTTCGTTGCCAGGTAAAATAATAATTGCAGACACCAATTTTAAATTGATATTCAACAATGAATTTCAGTTTCAATGTCTGAAATTTCTCTTTTGTAATAATTTTCATTTATTTTTATGCAAAACAAATTTTAATTGAAATAAAATAAAATCTTAATTCTACTTAATATTACGAAGCTAGGAAATATGCACTATAGAAAGAATTAAAAATTTACTTTGAAATGTACAAGACAAATATTTGCAACTTTTCGACGATGTCAAGTAATTTATATAAGTATCCTCAGTTCGTAATTTTACCCATTGTGCAGATAAATATGTGTGGCCTGAAGAATCTTGGTCCATTTAGTCGATTACTAATGTAATTTTTATAAAGATACAGGTTGCTTTTAATAGTAGCTTGCAAATTTTTGCGGGATTATATGACAGATCACATAATATAAAAAATTAGAAATATATGTAGCTGTCTTTAATGATTCGCACAAGCATTATTTATGTATTATAGCATTATATTTTGCTTATATAATATTGTGCTCTGCCTATTATGTTATCTATGGTGTTCAGCAATTAGTATAAAAAAATTGAAATAATAAGGACATTTAGTAAAATGTGGAAAAATATTTTTAGAAAGAAATTAGATCCAGAAAAACTGATAATTTAAATATGAATTGTGACAATGCTATTAATATGTTATAATAATATTATGATGAACCGGACAATGCTTTATAAAGACTGAATTGAAATATAACTTTTAGCGAGGATTTTAAAATTCATCTTCTATGCCTTTTTGAGAATTATATCCTTGTATTCATTAAGCAAAAAAAAATTTTAAGACATGACATTGTGTTTTAAATCACGTGTTTGTAGTTTATTATTTATGTTGCAATTTGTTGTTGATGGTTATGGTTTTTAACATAATAATCACTAAAGACCAAAACGCAGACAGTGATTAATATATGAGTTTTTTACCATGTACGACTATTGAAGATGTATTGCAGAGAAATTCCTATTTCAAATGAATTAATGTAATTTCTAATTCAAAAATATTATATATTCATTCTCAATAAAAGGTAATGTATTTAGTTCCTGTAATTTATAAGCTTTGAAGTATTCAATAAACTCCTATTTCATCCTATCGTGCTTTTTGAGACTTACATTTTTTACCAGAATTCTCCTTCCCAAGGAACTTAACATTTACAGCTTATTTCTTGCCAGCTTATCTGATTTTCAGCTATTCCAGTTGTTTTCTCAAGTTATATATGACTCTGGGTAGTACAAATTTAATATTGATTACCTTGTATAAAACAATGCGCATTAATTTATTTAAGAAATTGCTTCTTACTATTAAATAACATGGAAATTTAAAACAATTACTGGTATAATAGATAATTAAATAACTGATTTTTGCTTCATTGCAACTTTATTCGAAACATATTCGATTAACTTGTATTTCTTTGAGTGAAATATTTTATACCGGTTGGTATAAATTCAAAAAATTATTAATTTGTAATTTTTTAATTATTAACTTCTAAAATTGTGAATATAATACACTCAAACAAAGTATGTAATATAAAATTGACTCAAAGAAACATTGCATACTATACCAAGAACACAACCTTGACATTCATTTTCTTACCATTTTTTCAAATACATGTGATAAAGAAATAGCAGTGTTCTATCTTCAACAAAATATCCTTGTAAACAATGAAGCAAAAGAAAAAACCAGGACAGAGGAGCATAAATAAAAAGGGAGAGACTAGTCAAAGTAGTAGTTCTAGGAACGAACAACTAAAAAAGAGTGGTACAAGCTCGCAAGAAAGAAACGTGTTCTTTTTTCCCTTTATGTTTAGGAGCTAACCATCAACCATCTATCAAAAACTGATGTCCCGTCTTGTAGTATATTTTTAGAGCAACAAAACTCAGACACGGGATTGTTCAACTGTGTTAGAAAATAAATAAACAAAAGAAAATATTCTGTCAGGATAGTTTTTTCAGCGTAAAGCCCAAGTTAAGGAATTTTATACTTTTATGGTTTTTGTTTGTGTGTGTGTCTCCGTGTAGTCATGTGTTTTTCTTTCGCGTTTGAAGTATCAAAATATATTAGATTGAAAGACTTCATTTGTCTTTCCCGACCTTTTTAAAACAATTTGTTTTGATGAATTGTGTCTTTGGAACTTATAAAGCCTTTTTTTTTTAAACCATACTTTAGTCTTATATAACAAAGAACAGTCTGAAAACTAAGCTGTATTTTAAAATAAATATTTTACTATTTCTCAATAAAAACAACGTAATTTTCAAAAAATTCTAATAATTATGGAGAATTAATTTTTGTAAATATATTTTAGATATTGATGTATTGTAAACAGCGATAATTTGTTACAGTGAGTTAACTCTCACTAAGTTCTGAACTAAATTTTTCCAAAATTTGTTGCAAATTCAAACCAATTCACAAATAGATTCGATAATTTCATAAAAAGTACTTTTATTAATTTTAAGGAAATTTAATTTTTTATTGAAAATTTATGTATACATTTATTTTTAATAAATTAAAAATATTATAATCCGTACTTAAGTAATCATGGTTTTTAAAAGTATTTTAAATAGTTTATAATTATGGAGGGATAGATAAATCATGGAGAGAAACGGGGTGCTTAAATTTAGCTACCTTACAATTTCTTTAGCTAATTTCTTTAGCTATTAGAAGCTATACAATAATTAAAGAAAAATACACGAGTTATGATGGATTTTAATCTTAGTTGCACAATATTATTTTAAGAGTTTTAAGTCAAAATCAAATTGGTAATTGTTCCTATTAGCAAAATACACTTTCAGGTTTAAACTACTTCTAAATGGAACCCTATACCAACAATGATTCATATTTATTCTCAGTGTCTAATTTTGTATGGTCATTAATATTTAGTTCATTTGTTTAGATTTCAGTACTTTATACTTGCTTTTGATAGCAAAAATCATAGCATATAAAATATAATCACTGTATTAATCAAGGTCAGGTTTATAATTTTAGTAATCATTTATCAAGAACTTCATTACTTTTACTAGTTAAACCTTAACAATGGTACAAAATTTACATAAAATATTTAGTACCTAATTTACCAAAAATGATAATTTTATGTTTATATAACAAAGAACAGTCTGAAAACTAAGCTGTGTTTTAAAATAAATATTTTAAAATATAGCTTAATAAGCACACAGCTATTTCTCAATAAAAATAAAGTAATTTTCCAAAAAAAACTTAACATATTCTAATAATTATGATGAATTATTTTTTTCAAAGATATTTTATACATTGACATATTGTAAACAGTGATAATTTTTACAGTCAGTCAACTCCCACTAAGTTCTGAACAAATTTCTTCCAAAATTTAGTGCAAATTCAAACCAATTCGTAAATAGCTTCTGCAATTTCATAAAAAAGGTACTTTTATTAATTTTAGTGAAATTTAATTATTTATTGAAATTTTATATACATTTATTTTTGATAAATTAAAAATATTATTATCCGTATTTAAATAATCAAGGTTTCTAACTAACGTATTTTTGATAGTTAATAACTATGGAGGGATAGGTAAATTATGGTGATAAGTATGGTTCTTAAACATAGCTACCCTTTGATTTTTTTAAGATTCATAGTAACATGCCCTTACTGTACAGTAGCCATACAATAGTTAAAGAAAAATATATGAATTATGATTCATTTTAATTTTAGTTGCAGAGTATTCTTTTGGGAATTTCAAGTCAAAGTCCCATTGGTAATTGTTCCTATTAGAAAATATACTTTCAGGTTTAAACTACCTCTCCATGGAGCCCTAATAGTAACAATGATTCATATTTATTCTCAGTGTCTAATTTTGTATGGCCGTTATTATTTAGTCCATTTGTTTAGATTTCAGTCCATTATACTTGCTTTAGATTGCACAAATCATAGCATATAAGTTACAATCACTGTATTAATCAAGGTGCTTAGTACCTAATTTACCAAAAATAATAATTTTATGTTTACTCTAAAAGAATTATTTTTATACATGTAGATTAGAAAAAGCACAAGTCTTTTATTTTTAAATTAAATTAAAATTATTATAATATATATATATATGTAATATTATATTTAATGAAACTGGATATATATGTGTATATATATCCAGTTTCATTAAATATAATATTGCTTGAACTATAGAATATTTTAATTAATTAGGACGTAGTTGAAAACAAACGCCAAAAACGATTTTTTTAAGTACATTTTTCAATCAAATACAAGCTATATTATATTTGCAGTATTAAATAAAAGTCTTACGCACATGTAAAAATAATTACTACCACGGTAAAATTTTCATAGATTTCGGTATTATTAGGGACTTATTTTATATGTTTTTTAGTAGGGACAGTTAGTTATTTAGTATTTCGTTTGTAATTTGAGTTTAACTTAATCTCACTCAATATTTGTCAAAAGATTTGATTCATCTGAATATTTTGATGTCAATCATTGTTTAATTTGTCTCACTCAATATTTTGGATTTCATTTGTACAGTGACACAAAGTTTTATTTTACTAAAGGAAAAGAAAATTATTAATAACAGTGTAATATTTATCACATATATAATTAGTACAGTCACATTACAGGCCTCAGACACACTCAGACATTCAGTCATATTCAGGCCTGAAATACTTAACTAAAAAAATTATTATTATTTTAACTTATAATATATTTCATTTTACGTATATTGTCTATGAAATTATTCTAAAATAAATATAATAATTTACTTCGTTTTTTTTCTAAAGCAGCTGGCAAATAGACCATGATCTTTTTATGCCATAAGACATACCTCTAGACTCTACCCAGGGGGCGCGTGTAACTTGAAGATAATTAACATATGAGAGGAATAATTGAGATCTATTTTTATTGCGAAATTAAAGCTTAGTGAAATAAATTACTCATCATAAATGCAATTAAAGGAAATATTAATTTTCATTATGTAATTTATTTTTATTGTTAATTGAAATCTGTACATTTTTAAATTAATAGGGAATATAAAAGATGGCAAAATAATCATTAACGAGGAATTTGAAAAACAAAATATGAAAAATAATTATTGAGATTAAGATACCTTTATTTGTATTCTTAAAAAAAAACATAATTAAAAATTATATTTAATTCTTCAGTAGCATTTTTTTCAAAATAATAGCCAAAGCAAACAAAGTAAGCAGCATTCAAACGAAAAATTTAAGTAGTAATAAAAAATAATAATCTGAATCTGGGAAATAATTACTGCATTTCAGAAAAAAATGTAAAATAAAAAAGAATAATATCCTGTATATTTTTATTTGCCAAATTTTCATTACTAATGACATGAGAATAACAGTTCTGGTAATTAACTTCTATGTTTTTCTGTTAAAGTATATTTAATTAACAAATATATTTTTACTCTTAGTTTTATTTTTCATTGGCATTAATCATAAATTATGGAGAGTGTTATTTTTATTTATTTTTTTTTTTTTTTTCCTAATGAGTTAATTTTACCGTAATCATCTTTTGTTCGTTTTTTTATTTAATCCTTAGTTTAAAGTGATAATTTGCACTTCATTTTTTACGTCTGACTTTCAGTTTAAATTAAAGAACGTAGAGTTAATTTGCATAGTTTAAATATTGAATATTGCCATGTACCAGCAGTTGGTTGAAATTAAAATGATTGCAATTTTTTTTTTTTTTTTTTTTTTTTTTTTTTTTTTGGACAGTCAGAAATTTTAATTGTATTATGAACAAGTAATATAAATTTTTTTTTTTAAAGCCAATTCCATTTTTTTCATTTCACTAAATTGCAGAAAGTGGGCCTGAATGGCCGAGTGGCTAGCGCTCTGGCGCTCGGTACCACAGGTTTCGGGTTCGAGTCCCGGCGGTGCCATGAATGTTTGTAGTTGTTCGGAATCCACTTTAAACCGTAGGTCCCGGTCCAATAGGATCGTAGAGCGTTGCGGAGGCGTTGTTACTCCGCGTCGGTGGCTTATCTTCAAGTTACACGCGCCCCCTGGGTAATGCAAAGTGAGTACCGTCTGTGCAGCGCTTGCCTTAAGGCATCCAATACCAAGCTGTCTAAGTGTTTGCCAGCTGCATTAAAAAGAAAAAAATATTGCAGAAAGTCCTTTATAAATAATTTTCAGTACTTTTTCTTAAGTTTACCTGGCGCCATCTATTGGTAGATATATGCAACTTAAATCTAAAAAAAAAAAAATAATAAAATAATGAATTAAATTTAATTACTGAATTAATATTTGAAAATATATTAACATCCAATGTCATCCACTATAAGTTAAAAAAATGTATTTGAACTTGAGCAAATGAATAAAAAGTATTTTATTAACGATTGAAAATTTGAACAAGATATATATAAGGAGAGTGTGAGCTAATAGAAGAAATTGGATGAATAACACAGATTAAATTTTATTTTAGTGTTCTGAGGAACTTTTTTAACATTTATTTTTAAATTTTTCAAATATTTTATTAAAGAAACCTGTCGGTCATCATCACCCACCCCTCATTTTCTGAGGCATTTTCCTTCCTTCTTTTTATTTCATACCATGAGTATAATTGACTATTTTAAAATACAAACAGAAGGCTCAGTTTCGCTCAAATCCGCTACTGATTCAGTTGCAGTTATTGATTTCAGAAATTAAAAAATGATGCATGCTTTAGAATGAATAAGCATCTCATATCAACGTTTGAGCTGCCTAGTATGTTTTCTGACATCTTGATAATACCTCAGTAAATATTCTCTTTTCTTTATCACACATTGGTTGGCTAATCGTGATATACAGAAATAAATAACGAGGCCCACCGATATTTTTTATAGACTATTATTTGGATGTGCCAAAATTTCAACCCTGATGAAAAATAGTTTGCAAGGATTACATGTAGCAATGGCTGGTGATAATCTCGCTTATTTTTTCAATTCCTTCTATTAGCTCACACTCTCCCTATATATATCTTGTTCAAATTTTCAATCATTAATAAAATATTTTTTATTCTTCCACTCAAGTTCAAATACATTTTTTTGAACTTGTAGGGGAGGACACTGGATGTTAATACCGTTTTTTCAAACATTAATTCAGTAATTAATTTTAGATTTTTTTCGATTTAAGTTGCATATATCTACCAATAGATGGTGTCAGATAAACTTAAAAAAAATGAATGAAAATTATTTATAAAGGACTTTCTGCAATATAGTGAAAAAAAAGTAGGAATTGACTTTGAATTTTTTTATATTACTTGTTTCCCTAATATAATAAAATTACATTCCGATATTTTGTTATTTTGTTTTTATGCGTAACTAAATTAAGAGAACTACCTAACTGCCTACTGTTACTTAACCATGCAGAAACCTACCTAAGGGACCAACTAAGTGCCTACCTTTTATATCTCTAGCTGTTTATCGAACAGAGATTCTTTAGGTTAGAGATGCTTGCACTTATTACCATCGTGGCCACTTTAGTATTGGGAAGTTTCGTATAACCTCCCTTAAACTTTTTCCTCATTATTCATTTATTTCATATATTGTAACTATGATGTTTCTTTCCCTTTAATTCATATGAAAATTATTTAAATTAATCAACTGTATCTAAATATAACAAACATTAAGTAAAAAAATATTTGATTTTTTAATCGCAAAAAGTAATTTTAAACATGAAATAAATTTAAAAGCATTACTATAAGCATAATTAACTATTAACATTCATTTTTTCTGGTTTCCCTCTTAAACTTTTTTTAAAAATTCAAATCTTTTTTTAAGTAAAATTAAAAACTTCTAGATCTAAATTTAGCTTGTTGTTTAAAATACATTTATGCATTTTTAATTTCTAGCCATATGTTAGCTTAACTCAAAATAAAAAATTACTTGGTTTATGATGCATCAAAATCAATAAAATTTTTGTACCACAAAATAACTAGTCACTTTCATAATTTTAGATATCATGTAAGACCCTTTTAATTATTACTTTAATAACATTAAACAATAATTTTGTCAAAATCAACACCTTACTTTTGAAATAAATTAACATTATATTTACTGCAAATAAGTTTATTTTAACAACAATACATGTTATAATAAAATTATATATGTGACACATCAAACATTACTTTAAACATACAAAATTGAATAAATTACATCAATTAATATAGTAGCAAGGCAAGAAAAATTGTATTAGTAAAATATGATGTAACATAATTTTATTATAATTATATAGATACTTAACGAATTGCTTATTGTGAAACATTACGCTTTTCTGTTTAATTTAAACTTTACTGCTTTAAATTATTTATATTCAATGTTTATAACCATATTTGGAGTGTCAAATTTTCAAATTATTATTTATCTTCTGACATAAATTTTACATTTTTAAGTCAGATTTAATTTTTTAATTATTATTGTGAAGCTTATAAAATATTTATGTAAGCGATAACTAATTTACTTTGTACAAAATAAATACAAAATTAACTAAATGAAAAAGAAGTCAAAGTAAAATATATTTTAACGGCCCAGTACATCAGTTCATTGGATAATATATACCATATTTATATTATCAAAAAAGACCCTAACTATTGAATTTAGGACTACAAACAAACCAAATAAATTTTAAAAAGGAGAAAGTAACGTTGATATTCTTTTCAAATGCAATGTTAAAAATTTCTAAGTTGAAATATAGATTTTGCAAACAAGTCATGTATGTATTCGTAAACATGACATTAAGAAAGCTTTGGAATAAAAAAAAAGATATTCTTAAAAGGATAAATATAGCCTAAATTTTTTTACAAAGAGATAAAAATAAATATTTAAACGGCGAAAAGCTGAATATTCATAGCAAACAATATATCCAACATTATTCAAACTTTACTTAAGCTTCATATTTACACAAACTCAGGAAATAACTTCTGTAGGATACTCTTTGTAAATAATGTTACCCTAAATACCAGTATTTGACAAAATAATAGTAATGTTATTTACTCTCCTAGTTTTTCTAAATGTCAATGGTTTTGAATAAAAATAATTGGTATTCGTTTCAAATACATTATAGATAAATGTATTTCTTTATTTTTCATGTATCATTAACTAAATAGTGCATCCATTTACTGAAGTTTAATTTTATGCTAAGTATTTTTTACATAAATCAATGAAGTAAGCGAATAATGAACGAAATATGTGTTCATAATTTAGAATATTAAAAAAAAAATGAATAAAAACCACTCAATCACTGTGAACTCCAATTCACTAAATAAATCCATATAAAAATCTACTTAAATTAAGACTGATTCAATATTAATGAAAAAAACAAGAGGAACATATATTTATAACAGAAAATATACTCATTTATATGATTTAATTAAGTAATAGGGAGACCTATAGATCAATAGTTGAATATTTTTGCATATAAAATCTGCTTTTTCAACATTGTCTTGCAATATTTTTCAAATAAAAATAGCATCTGTTAATGAAGCCCGTGGTTACTATACGGTATATTAAAAGGATACATCTTATATGGCTAACACCTTATACACTTTCTACAAAATCCGCTATCAACTGCCTCTTCAATCTTGATGCCTTAATCAGCATATATTCTACTATAATCCCTCTCCACATCCCATCATCACTTTCATCATCATCATCATCATCATCTCAAGTAATCTCATATATCATCTCTGCAATTGATATTTAATCAAAAAATTATCATCTCCACCCTTTTAATAAAAAAAGTATAACTGTAAACATTTACTAATGTCTCATTCTATATGTCCTCATATTTGTTTATAGACAAGTTGGTCTATTTTACTATGTAGGTTATCTTGTTTTCAAGCTCATCTGTAACTTTGAATTTTATTTTTATTTTACTATTTGTAACCGTTTTTATTTTTAAAAAAAGTTGGCACCCCATGCCAGTATGTCACCCATGTTCCCACCCATCAACCATGTTTGCACTTATGCCAACTTTTTTTCCATCCTCAATGCATGTTAAAAAGTCATTGACAGGGATTACTTTCAAAGCGCACGGAGAATCTCTCTAATCGACTCAAAACGGTGTCTCCGGAGTGGTCTTTTGAGTTTAGGGAAACGCCAGAAGTCACACTGTGGGAATACGGTGGTTGTGGAACTATATGGGTTTCATTTTTGTCAAAAAGATCACGAAGAATCAATACAGTGTGAGCTGGTGCATTCAGTGTTTTCGGTACCAATCGAGATTTGACACGTTTGAAAACATTAACGCATCAAATTTCCTCAAATGCGTCTCTAATTGTAAATAGACAATTTGCAAGCACCAAATCTTTAATTTTTTGGACGTGAGGTTGAGGTTGATGGTAGATTAGAGGGCCCTTCGTCTTCAACGCGTTCCCTGACTTCTTTGAACTGTTTATACCATTTCTAAACATTTCTTTCCGATATAGGAGTGCTATTCGAATGCCTTCTGCAACATTCTATACGTTTCCGCAAACAAAATTTAATGCAAGTTCTTTGCTCAATTAATTCAGATATTTCAAAAAAACCCGGAATCAGTTTTAGCGTCTCACAAAGCCAAGCGTAACTAAAACACTAATGAATATTTTGTCGTCAAATTTCACACAGATGTCAAGGACAGTGCCAGCAACCTAAGAAAGAAAGCCATTCCATAAGCCCGGGGAAATTTTAATTGAAAATAGCTCTTATATTTTGGACACAGTAGTATGTCTTCATTTTATATTTGTGTATCCCCCTACTTAATTACGTTTTCAGTGAATGGAGATAAAAGTCTTGGAGCCCTGTATTTCCCTTTCCACACACTTCCATGTTAATTTGATTGACTTCTTCTACGCCCAGAATAACTTTATTTCCATTTCAACATTTGAAACTTCCATTTTATTAGCTTCTAAGAAATTGTACATTTATTTTTTTATTGGTATTATTTCCTCTCTCACAAATATATCGCGTTACTTTTGTGAGTCCGAGACCATAATGACATACTCATCAAATAAAGCACCAAGACTAATAAACAGTCATCAAAAAGAAAGTAGGTTACCCTAAACGGAAACGGCGAGCGATGAATTACAAGAAATACTTTTACAGTGTCAATGGAAAAGCTTTCAAAAAATGCTGCAGAAAGTTTATCTTAGTAAGAGTTTGATCAAATAAAACACAACTCGATTTATCTGGAACCCAATTATTGAGACTATAGTATTTCCGTCTAAAAATTAAATAATTCTTAAATATCTTTCAAAGCATATTCACTGACCAATAGATTTTATGACATTCATTAGTTTTTAAATCAGTACTATTCTTAAAAATGTCACGGTCTTTATTTACAGATCATGGTAATTCTGAATACGCTGAAAGAAAGCTGTAGCAAGATTCTATTCTATTAAATGTAGATTCTAGTAGTAGATTCTATTAAATGTAGCAAATATTTATAAGGATATAAACATGCTGAACATGAACTGAAAACATCTAGATAGATATTCTAAACGGCAGCTCTAAATCAGTTAGGACAGTGCATAGTTTTATAGTGAAGTAGAGCACAATTTATGTGGTAGACTACCATAATGTGGAATTCATCATTATGTAACCCATATTTCAGTCTGCAGAGTCCAACATTGGTGTCCTGAATTACTGCTAACGAATCGCAATGTTATATTATTAAAGGTTGCATATATTGCAAATCTGCATTAATACGATGCCTGGAAATGAGTCATTGGCTCAAATAAGCCATTACATGGGCTATTTAGAATGAAATTGATCACCCTTTTGGATTTTTCAAAGTCGTATTTAAACAATGAAAGCTACATTGGGCAGCACATGATAGTTATTATATTACACATATTTAATGATAGTTATTAAATGCAAAAAAATTCGGAGATAATTAAAAATTAAAAGAGAAATCCTTAACTTTTCTTTATTTGGAACTACCAACTATTCCATGTTTTAATTAATTATTTCAGATATTAATTAATCATTAATACTGATTTAGAACAAAATTTTAGGTAGATATCTATATTAAATACAAAATTTTAACAAGGAAACTTCCCCAATATATATATATTCTAGTTCAAGTTCAAAAATGGTTTTTTTTTTAAATTTAACAGTATTCATGTACATAATTAAGTAGCATTTAAATTAACGGTTAAAACTAATAGTCAATTTATATTAGTGTTAATGGTTAACACCGTTAACCAAAGTTTACTATTTTTTTCCATCGCTAGTCACAATACCTGGTTATTTTACTTGGGTTCTAATTTTTAAATCCTCTATACTGGTGATTACCTTGATATGCCCCAAAAATTATACCAGTTAGTTCAACGGTTCATATAAGTAAACATTTTAAGAAAAATTCGTTCCATATAATTGTCTCTCGTTAGGATATTAATAATTGGAATATTGATCATTATGGTATGGCCCATTTTCAATTCAATCTCTTAAATTACTGGTTATTAGCATCAAATACACTGATTAATTTATAATTAGTTTTTTTAATTAATTATTCTTATTATTCATTATTCAGTTATATTATTAATTAATTAATCTCTCAAAACATACGGTTTTTATCCATTTCTAGCTCGGACAAAAAAAAAGCTATGCATGTGTACCGTTCCAATGTATATGCTCTGAACATATGTCCTAAGCAGGACTGCAATATACGATTTATCGATTTTTATTATACGATTTTTAAACAGGACTGCAATATACGACATTAAATAAATTTTGTTCATTAAATATAAATAATATCTGAAGCCACTCATTATTTTAATCGAATATCTTGATTAAAATATAACTATATTTAATAAGATCATAAAAAATTTTTCGCACTTGTTATGAATGTTAGCTAAATAAATTTCAACAGGAAAAAAAATGTTTTCGTCATACAAGGGTATATAGCACAACGGTTTGTAAAGAAAAAGAACAGAGGAACAGACATTGTAAAAATATGACCGTTCTTAACTGTCATCTACACTAACGATCAATTGAAAGAATTGTTTTCATCATATATTATAATATGTCAAATATTATAAATTATACGTATATTTATACTACTGTGTTCAAAAAGTATGATCAATTTTCAATTTTCTTCAATCAATTATCTCAATTTTTTTTCTTTTTTAGGTTGTTGGCAATATTTTTGACATCTGTGTGAAATTTTACGTCAAAATATTCATTATTATTTAAGTTACGCTTAGCTTTGTGAGACGCTAAAACTGATTTCGGCGAATTTTGAAATATCTGAATTAATTTCACTAAGAACTTTAAATTTTGAACAAATTAATAATTACAAATTGTTTTTAATTTCACTAAGAACATTAAATTTTGTTTGTGGAAACGTATAGAATGTTGCAGAAGGCATTCGGTGAGCATTCCTATATCCGATAGAAATGCTTAGAAGTGGTATATACAGTTCAAAGAAGGCAGAGAACGCGTTGAAGACGAATAGCCCTCTACCATCAAACTCAACCGACGAAGTTCACGTCAAAAAAATTAAAGATTTGGTGCTTTCAAACCATTGATTTACAATTAGAGGCCTTGCTGCTAATGTTGGAATTTCAAAAGGATCAGCCAATTCCATTTTGGGCCTCAAACACTAAATGCGCTACCTCACACTGCATTGATTTTTCGTGACTTTTTCGTCAAAAATGAAACCCATATCGTTCCACAACCACCGTATTCATATCGTGCGATTTCTGGCTATTCCTTAAACTTAAAAGACCACTCTGGGGACACCGTTTTGAGTTGATTGAAGAGATTGTTTCGTGAATCTTGCTTTGAACGTCATTCCTGCCAATGACTTTTTATCATGCATTGAGGATTGGAAAAAAGTTAATAGAAGTGCATTGTGTCCGGAGGGGATAAATTTGAAGGCAATGAAATAAATTTGGAAGAATAAATAAAGAGTTTTTGAAAAAAAAAATGGTCTTATTTTTTTCGGCACAGTAGTATATGTATCATCCATTGTTTTGAAAACAATTTCAAATCAACTAACTATTGCTATTATGAGATTGCATTGTCAAAATCATAAGCATGCTTAAATAAATTGAAAAGTGCATTTTTTTTAAATTCCATTGTTTTATATCGATTTAAAAAGTTTTCAGTTCATTCACAACCAATCCCTTGCGATACTCATAATATTCTTCTAGTTACGATTACAAAGAGAAAGAAAACTGAGTTAAAAAAAAAGAAAAAAAAAGTAACAGATATGTTCACCGAATTGTTGCAAGATTAGATAATTAGATAGAATTAACTCTTCTAAGAAAAACAAACACAAACTTTATCCGATGACAACTTTCCTTTTATTCCGAAAAATAAAGAATATGAAATTTTTCCTCCAAATTAAAAATTGAAGTTCAGAGTGTCTCCTTAGAGATTTGACAGAAATAATACATTTTCAGTGAAATTGTACAGTTTTCATTAAACCTTAAACGTTACATTATTTTCTTTGCATAAAGGATGAATTCTTTTGCCATCTTTAATAGGTTTTTATTCACGGGAAAGATATTTTTCTCTTTGGCATTATGACAAGCGTTTTTTTATTCCTGCTTAGTTGCCTTTTTATAAATTTTTTCTACGGTTTAATTTTTTAAATATGTTTAAGTTGCTTTTTATATAAATTAATAGTTCTTGAGAAATGCTTGAACTTAAATTAATAGTTTTCAAAATAGAATAGAATTTTACATAAATTTTATATTTGAATAGAATATTCAGAAAGCAAAACTCAATTATGTTGAAGTTTTGCTTACCATCTATAATTTATTGTAAATTAACTCCTATATTCAGTCGGATATGATATTTATCAGTTACTATCAAGACTTTTAAAAACGTCGCTTTTAGTAGGTTAAGATTTTTAAATACAATTGCCACTGAAGATTATTTTGTGTGATGTTAAAAAATTATGTTTTTTTATTTTTTTATTTTTTTATTTATGAGTTAAAAATCTGCATTAACGACAGAAATGAAAATGAATTTATCTTATATGTGTGCATTTGTGTGTACATATATAGATATAAATATAAATCAAAATAGCATAAATAGCAATGCCTATCAATACCAACCAGTTAAAAAAAGGAATTAAAACTACTAGTACGTTATAGAAAAAATGGGTTATGGTCAATGTAATAGAAACTATGTTATTTCAGATGGTATATAAATATAATAACTTACCAATACTAGAAAAAGCTCTTGCTATTCACAACGAACAGTTAAACATAACAAAATTAAAGAGTATTGGACTTTGTCAAAGATCAATAATTTTGAATAATTGTATAAAGACGTTACACAAATTACAGGAACAAGTCGCGATATGCTATATTTAGCGCATATCAAAAGTTAGTATTAAATACATTTATGTATGGATAAAATATATATTACCCAGTGTTTTCATAGAAATTTAAGGTAAATAAAGTGGTTGAATTTGTAAATAATTTTGTTCAAATAAATTATGTTGTAAGTAAGTTGAAATAAAAGTGGATGTCAGGGGTTATTTCAGAAGAAAATTTGTTACAGGGTTATATTTGCAACCGAGAAAGGGGCCTCTAAAAACATTTTAAGCTCTTCACGCGTGTTATCGATTGTTTGAATTTGCATAAATATTTGTAAAACTATCCTTTATCTATTACCAAAAGTAATTAACAGATAAAACATAAAAAGAAAACACAGATTATTAGCTGGTTAAGAACTACTGATGTTAGGAAGGAACGGATAATTGCGGTTTTTGGCCGTCCTTCACGTGGGTCAGCTTCGAGGGATGTGCGACCACGTTTAAATTCAGCTGCCCACTTTTTAAGAGTTGACATGGAAATGGTTGACATGACTGTCCGCGTAAACTTTTGTCAACTTCGGATGAATTTCCTTAAGGGTTAATCCATCCAAAACGAAGAATTTTATGACTGTACGGTATCCAAGTTTATCCATTTTAACGAAAAACATGCAAGACGTCAAGTGCAAAAATTCGTGTAAAAAACTAATTGAGAGAACAAGTTGAAACTTGTCATACGAACTAATGACAAGTGCACCCAGGCAGGAAACATAAAGTTTTTTCTGATTGGAATGTCATGTCTGTGCCAGGCCGAGAATTTTTCTTCTTACCCTTGTATACAAGCAATATAAATAATCATATCTATAAACAGTTAAATATTGGTGTGTTATAAAGTATTGATGTTGTTTACAAGCAATAATTTTATTATAAAAATCACATTTATTATAAAGTTAAAATTCGCAATTTTTTACTTTTATTCATGAATGTATTTCTTTTAGGCGAACTATTTTTTTTCTTTCAACGAAGCTATAATTCCAGGTATAATACAACGTACATTTTACCTATGACTCTGCAAAATCTTAAAGTATTAAAATACGGCTTTTTACTGAGATAGTTTTAAATTAATGCACAAAGAAACAGTCATCTTATCCCTAGAAATAAACATCAAGTTTAAATTTTATTAATACCATTAAGTTAAGAGGAAACGTCGAATAAGTATGTCATTTACAAACAAGAGTATTTATTTTATTTTGAATAAATGAAATACAATCATCAAGAGAAGAACATAAAAAATATATCTTTTTCAAAATAAACTTTCATTCGAGATTATAAATGATCACATTTAAACAATATACAAACATTTCCCTTAAAAGAAAGAGCCGCTTTATAATATTTAGTTACCATTTTCTCTAGAGGAAGAAATAAAATGGATAATAATTAGAATTCCATTTCTGCTATAACAAAATGTTTTATTGCATATTATTACTTTCATTGCTTTTATTACACACAAATGAATTCATTAATGTTATAAAAGTGCAATTTTTACTTATTCAAGGGAATTCGGAAGTAAATTACCCGAAAAAAAAATCTATCAATATTTGTTTTTCTTACTGTATTATAATAAGGGTTTTTATGTATGTTGTTCCATTATTAAATGAATGCCCTTTGTCAGAAATAACAGCATAAAACTCAATGTAATTTACACGAAGGCCATTTGCTAAAACCTTCTAACCATTTCCCTTCATATGCTTCATTTAACGAATAAATTCCAATTCTGCGACACTACTTAGATTAGGATAGGCTCATTACACTTGTAACGGATGAAGAAAGAGCTACGATATACGTCGCGTGCCCTATAATGAAAACGAAAGTAAATAAATTGACCAAAAGAATAAGGTATTTTAGGGTTCTGAAACTAGAAATTTTAAAAAAATCTTATTTTATCTACTGTAGAAAGACGAAATTTAGAATAAGAACCATAATTTTTAACGTTTCTTTGTTTACAGAAATAATTTCATTTTCGTATAATATGAATTTCGTATTTATTTATAAAAAAATTTTTCTACATTAGCAATATAAACTTTGTCAATTAGATTCTTTAATTATACGCACGATATCGTAAAGTAATTTTAAATGTACAAATCCACATATTTCTTTCAAAAATGAAATTTTCACTTTGCTTGTCTTAAACCTTGTCGAAAGTAGTCTATATTCTGTTTAAAATACCATAAAATTCAATTTTTTAAATTTGCAAATTGTATGTTGAAAACTTTAAAATTGGGATAATTTTAAAAAATAAGTTTAATTTAAACTCAGTATAATTAAACGAAAACAGTATAAATTAAAAAGTACCGTTAAAACAGTACAGTTAAACATCATGCGTCATGCGTATCGCATCATAAATTCATTCACGAAATTTAATCGTAGTTGATTACCACTTGCTCGCTACATCTGGACAAGCTGGAACCTATACTGAAAAATGTGAAGAACAGAGTACAGAATCTTGCTGATCGTAGAATTCGTCAACTCCAGAACGCACAAAACATTGCGTGCCTTTACATGACGTACTATGGAATTTTGCAACATTCTCGACAGGAACGAATGGTCGTCCAGTCCGAGATCTATCGTATGCGCAGGCAATTTCTTCAAAATTGCGTATCAAGTCCCTTGTAACTGTTGAGGAACACAGACCTCGGTGTAGCTCATGATTTCTGAGGGTAGAGAAGCAATGTTTCTGTAGCATTTTGTCACAATTACCCCATGATACTCGTATTTCTCTGTAAGCGGCAAGTTGTTCAAGCTTCAAGAAAGCAAAATATGTGATAATAATATACCATTCACAAAGCATTTTCACCTAGTGATACATCGTCAGTTATGACGGTGTCTTACGCCAAAACAGGAAATCCGCGTACTTAGTAACTTTTTCTCGTTTCAAGGGAGCCGCAATAGGTGTTAGAATTATAGCTGAAGACACAATGAGAAATGTGATGTCATTAGAAAAAAAATTCATGCCCTTGTGAGTGGCACAATTTTCTCTTTTCTTCTAAGTATGCCTAGTGAAGGCGATTTTCGGATTACCTGTACGGTCCCAACGCTATTTATGGTTTTTCACTATGGAGATCACATTACAATAAAACCAAAGCATCATTGTCTGTGTACAGATAGATAGGGGCTTATGTATCGGGATAGTATTTTTATAATTAATCTGTATATAAACTCATATTTGTGAAAAGGGCAACACCATGAAGGACTTACGCGAGTGAGCTGAAATTTTCAGGAAATGCAAATTAGCGCATGATATTCAAATGATTAGAATTTCAAATCCGTAGCGCATGCGTATGCTGAGCAGCGCCCTCTGAACGGCGGATGGATCCGAATAAATAGACGGCCGTAGCGAGGCGTGTATGGTTATCGGGGGTTATCTGCTAGTGATAAATGTTAGCTCAATCGTTACTTATGTCTCTTCGACGAAAGAGAGCGAGATTTGAACAACTTACAGAATTTGAACGAGGGAGAATCATCGGCCTTCGTGAAGCTGGATTGTCTTATCGTGCAGTAGCCGCTCGTGTGCAGCGTAACAGCAGCACAGTGATGCGTCTTTGGAAGCAGTGGACGGACGAGTGTCGGACAACTCAGAAATCCGGGAGTGGACCCCGAAATGTGACGTCAGCTCGCGATGATAGACACCTGGTCCGCATGGCACTGACGGACCGTACAGCTTCCTCTAGACAATTGGCAGCACAGTGGTCAATAGCTACAGATGTTTCATTGAGTGCTTCATCAATTCGTAGACGTCTGCTGCAGCGTGGTCTACGCGCAAGGACTCTTTTATACAGGATCCCTCTCACGCTAAACCATCGCCGCCTGCGGCTACAATGGGCCGCTCAGCATAGAGACTGGCGTGCTGATTGGCAGCATGTCGTGTTTTCTGACGAATCCCACTTTAATGTGTGGTACCATGATGGCCGCATTCGTGTCAGACGCTATGCCGGTGAACGCCACCTTCCGGAGTGCATTATCGAAAGCCACAGTGGACGAACACCCGGAGTTATGGTCTGGGATGCCATAGCATATCATGGACGATCTCAGTTGCTAAGAATTGTGGGCAATCGGAACAGCAACCGGTACATCAGTGAAGTTCTACAGCCCCAAGCTGTTCCCTTCCTTCAAACCTTGCCAGGCGCTGTATTTCAACAGGACAATGCCCGCCCTCATATCGCTAGGACTGTTCAATCCTTTTTTGCAACGCGGCAGGTACAGCTTCTTCCTTGGCTTGCGTATTCCCCGGATATGTCGCCGATTGAACATGTGTGGGATTTCGTTGGTCGGCGTCTCGCTCGTGATCCTTGTCCTGTTGCTTCTGCAGACGAACTTTGGGTACACATACAAATAATATGGAATGCTCTTCCTCAGGCAGACATTCAAAATTTGTTTGACTCCATGCCACGTCGTGTAGCAGCACTTATTGCGGCCCGTGGTGGCTACACAAAATACTGCTTCCGATCTCTTGTTATTGTTTGTTTGCTTTCATCATTTTATCATTTATTTGTACCACTACCACTCAACAGTGTATTAAATTTCATTCAATTATGACGATTCCTTCATGGTGTTGCAATTTTCACAAACATGAGTTTATATACATATAGTGACTTTCATTAAAAAGTAACCAATATTTGAAATTTGAATCAGTATTGAGTTTTATTCTTACATAAATTTTTCAGTATTCATAATTGTCTTTTTAAAAAGCCTTTTTTTTTTCAGTTCAAATTATATGTATCAATGTGGAAATTAATTTTCTGTTATTTATTTTAATGTAGCAAATTTCCTTTTTCTGATTGAATGTTATTTTTTCAAACATAAAATATCATTGCAATGAAAATGATATAGAGCAATATTTGTTGCACTATTTTACAAAAAAAAATTAATTTCTAAATCTGTAGCAAAATAAGCAAACTGAGAAATAGTTAAAATATTTATTTACTTAGATATATTACAAACAACATTTTCTTTAAATATAGAAGTTAAATCTTGTAATTCAGGAAAGAATATTTGGCCGTAAAGACATTATTTCAATCTACGTATATAATATATTTCCTTGAATAAAATCTGCCTTTTTTTCTTTTGGTGTGGAAACAGCCTAAAAAAGAAAATAAAACATCAAAATTTGTAAAGAATACAGGAAAATATGTACAAGACATAGACTACAAATTCAAAGTTACTTTCTATAACTTTTTATTCTGTAACAATTTTAGTTTTATTATTATAATTATATACATTCATTTCAATAAAAACTATGAAAATTCTATCCTGAAAATCCTATTTAATCAATTTTTCAATCAATTAAGAATTCGTTGTGACTTTTAGACTCATGGAAGTTTTTTAAGTCAGTCAAATTAATTCAACAATTAGAAAAATAAAAATACCAATTGCCTTATACGAATTCACAAGCATTTGTTTTATCAAGACACCCTGCAGTGGTTATAGGTATTTTTAAAAGTTAAACATTACGTGATTAATCGTTGTTCTTTCTACGTTGTTTGTACGTAAGATTGACATGCATGCTTTTGTGTAAGTCTTGGCCTCTTGTATTTATATTTTTTAACATATTTATCACTTTAGAATACAGATGAATTTCACTATAGAAATAATAAATTGACAAAGCACATTCACGAAGGAAATATTCAAATAGATTTTTATCAGGATTTTTTAGTAATTGGCTTTAATAAGAATTACAATAATACAAATATTGTAGATTTTTTTACTTCAGGTACCCAGGAGGCAAAGCCAAAAAGTTTTCGTTTTAATGTAATTGCATACAAAAATATCAAATTTTTAAGTTTATGCAAAACCGAGGTACAGTTATATAGTTTACAGAGATACATGAAAGATACAGTTTTTCGAAACAGTTATCTTGATCATCGGATCAAGTTGTAAACTACCTGGATAAAACGGAGCATCATCATATTTATTTCATTTATTTATTCATCACATCATTTCAGTATCATATTTATTTCCTAGGGAGGACTTCCCTTCCATCATAAAAAAGATCGTTTGATCGTTTTATGATATCTTTAACTCACCGTGATTCAATTAATTTCATTTGTATATATATATATATATATGTGTGTGTGTGTGTGTGTGTGTGTGTGTGTGTGTGTGTGTGTGTGTGTGTGTGTGTGTGTGTGTGTGTGTGTGTGTGTAGAGAGAGAGAGAGAGGAATGTAAATTTTAAACTGATCTGAATAACCGAGACACCTTTAAGATACAATGGAAGACAAATTTGTAATACATATCTAAACTAAGCATTCACAGTCTACCAGTTGAAAGACCAACACATGCTACAAAGTACACGGAAATATTTGAGTCGATATCTGACTCAAATATTTCCGTGTATTTGTTATATGAAATAGTTAGTTATATGAAATATATATTATGTCATTTGAAAACATACGAGTATTAGTTTTTTTTTATTAATAATATAACAGCATTTTCTAATCTTTAATAGAAAAAATTATTAATAATTACTGATACTCAAAACGATATAAGTAATGTCAAGTAAGCATCTGTCACTAATACATTTATAAGAGTTTTATTCATTAGAAAAGGGATTAGATGGAAATAAGGCATGTCAAAATAATAAAATTGGAGAAAATCTTTTACGAATTCAATTAAAAAATTAAAGTTAATAACTACTTAGTTCAATTTTAATTTGAATGAAATTGACATTTAATAACAGTATTTTAATTTTAATTAATTATTATTTTATTAATTAATAATTTATGATTACTTTAATTATAAATGTGATATCGATAATATATTTATAACAAATCCAGTTAAATTGAAATTCCGAAATATTTATTTCACTTGTATTACAATATGTCTATTTTAGACAAATCAAATAAATATTAATAATAATAAAGGGCATGAATAGTGAAAATTTTTAACAGGAAATAAAACTAATTTCAATAATATAAATGACCTTAATGCATAATTATCAACAACAAATTTTTCTGATGTGTTTGTTCCAAACATATAAGTAATTAGAAGTATTTTGAAACAAAAAAGTGTTTAAATAGCTGTATAGCTGTGGATTAAAACATCGATTTAATTTCATCAAAATTAATTCACTGTAACTTTACTTCAACACCAAATCGTATGTACTTCATAAGATATTTGTATTTATTAGTTTCATATCATATCATATATATATATATATTTCTCACTACAAGTCTCTGTAGTAATAATAATGAATTTGAATATATATATACATAAAAATTATTTTTCTTATATATTTATTAGAATATTCTATGATTCATGATATTTTAACTGAAGATTATATCGGTCACAAAATATTTTCCTAATCTGTAAAAATTCAAAAAATAATATTGAAGCCGTTATTTTCTGTTTTGATTCCACTCTACTCAAAATAGAAAAATTAATATTGATTTGTATTCGATAAGATCTGCCACTCAGGAAAACATCTAATCACAACTTCATCTACGTTATAAGCTATTTTAGAAGCAATAATATTTCCATACTTCAAAACGCCCGCTCAACCAATTTGCGGTCCATCTGACCATTTCTCTGTTTTCAATATGAACTGTCCGAGCCTATATCGCAACCTTTGTAGGCGATCGAAATTCCAACGCGGATGTTTATCTTGAGAGGAAAAGTTAGGGAACTTTGGCACTCTGGCGAAATGGTTTGATGAAGAAGGCCGTGTTTATTGGAATTTGAAAATCGTAAACACTTTCCGTCAGTGTGTGCTGGCAAACTTTCCACTTTATGATGTTGAAACGGTCGCAAACAGGTCTGAAAATATCTGCAGGGAAAAATCAAGCATAAATATGTCTAATTTTGGAAGCCTGCTTCTGAAAATAATCGAATGCCTTCTGTTAAATTGAAGCTAATGTAAATGAAGATAAATAGAAATCTAGGCTTATTAAAAAAATAAGAAAAAAAATAACATTTTTTTCATTAGGGGATGTTAGGAAATTAAATTAATGATTGAATTAAAATACATTTTTTAGAAACGTTTATTTTATTATTATTTAATGATATATAATTTATAGTTCTTAAAAGAGGTGTCAATAACTATACAAAAAATTACCTATATATTGAAAATTTTTACTATGAAATACAAATAATTTTCAACAAGATAGATCAACTAAAATTAATCTTTAAAACTGTTAAATGCTAATTAACCGTTAACTAATTAATTGTTGTTAACTTAAAACAATTTCATTCAAATTACTCTACAATTTATTAAATAAGCTATAGTGCTGATGTAATTTTGGAAATTTTATTCAATCTGGATCATCAAGTTAGTTTTAAAAAATCCTGGTATCTTCAATTCAAATAATTCTTTGATTTAATGATTAACGAAATTCCAAAGACTTAGTGTACCGTTTTAATGTATTTTATTCAATTGAATTTTTTTAAATAGTTTAAAAGTTTACTATGGATATATTTAAGACGATTTACAATGTATTCCTCTTTTTATTTATATTCTAAAAATTATCACCTTAAATAAAATTAAAAATTTATACTTATAAATTAATTTCTTCCGAATAGCTGATAATCTTAGTTTTTGACAATAATTTAAGAACATATAACAGCTAGATATTTAATCAACGTAATTGATGGAAAACAAATTCATGATCAGAACTAACTCTTACGATAAAGTTAAGTAGCTTTAATTTTCTTTTTCTTCGTGATATTTTTTTTTTAACCTTTAGCTGATTTCGTTGTCAGCTTTTAATAGAAAATAGTGAAAGTGAAAATAATAAAAGATTTTCTATTTACAGTTTGTCCAAAAAGGTAAATAAAAATTCAAATACGAAAAAAAAAATTATTTATTAGAAACTAGAAAGTATGTATTTATGTACTTATGAAGATATAGAATGTATTTGTAATAATTTACTGATATAATTAACTAATTTATGTACATAATATCTTCATAATCGTCCAGAAGAAACTCAATCAAAGTAAAAGACTCTTCAGATTCTGCAGTAAGACACCCTCCGAGACCCGAAAAACAATTCTGAAACAGAAGCTTACTTGAACATGTCGTGGATAATCAGGATTAATCTGCAAGTTGGAATGTATTATCAAGGAACAGGAAAAGAAAAGAAAACCTCTTTCTCTACTCCAGATATCAGCATTAGAGGTTTCCTTCGAATTGTTGGAACAAAATGTGTACACAGTGTAGGAGGACCCTTCATGGTAATAAGGGTAGAATGTATATGTACTAGTAACACGAAAAACAATGACTTTAGAATTAATTAATCAATTTTATTAAATAATCTTAATATTATTCATTTAATTATTTTTAAATTACTAATCATAATTAAAAATAATTATTGAATTAGGTTTAATAAATATGAATTTTTAAACTAAATTAATTATTTTTAATTAAGTATTTTAATTAGATTTTTTTAATTTTAAGATTAAATTTTTTTACAGAATTATTCTAAAAATTAAATAAATGTATGAAATTAATACAGAAACTCTGGATAAAGTTAGGTGTCGTAAATTTAATTTCTAGAAATTTACTCAAAAATTGAAATTTTTTTCAAAGATATCTTTCAGAAAACTACTTATATTATCGATTGAATTTCGAAAAAATAGAAACAAAAATATATCTTAAAATAAAATAATTTTGATGAAATTGTTTCTTTAAATATCTTTATGTATCTTAATATCTAATCTTAATATTAAATATCTTTAAATATCTTAAATGTCTTTTACTTTTCTGCCCACCTGTTATATAGTATGTATGTGTACTAGTATGTGTGTAGAAATGTAGAAGCACACTTCGTTAAATAATGACGAATCTGCTAAATATTCACTGGTAATTTTCTTCTGTACCTGCAACATCTGCGTTGAAAAATACTACGTGTTTTATATTAAAATACCTCATATATATTATTATAAAATAGGATTGTTTCTAATTGGTAAGTTTTGTTTATAATTTATTTACAAAAAAAAACACATGAATAAGAAATAAGTTTTCGTCACAATTATTCGTTTAATTTTTATTTCTACGATATAATATATTTCAGAAAAAGAAATTTTGCTTCAATTCTAAAGCTGAATTACAATTGTATTAGTAACTGTATTGTGGCTCAGTAATGTAGTTTAATCAGAATTATTTTATACTACAATATTTATAAGAGATTCAGGGAAGAATGGAATTATAAGAATTATTAAATTCCAGTCATCATTTTAATTTCCCTTTATTAAAAAAAATTGCTAGTTAACTAGTAATTAATTAACTGGTAAAACAGATAAATTCTTAATTAAAATTAAAAAAACTGATTAAAAACTGAAATCCTTCTAAAAATTTCAATTTATCATTTATATATATATACATATGTAAATGAATTTCTGAATACATTAATATATGTTTTCTGTTATGTATTGAGATTCATATATTTTACGCTATTTTACTATTTTGTAATTAATTTTACACTATTAATACAATTTACATTATGCATGTATAGTTTATCGGTTTATTTTGAATATTTTACACATGAATACAATTGTGATCTATATTTTAACAATAGCAGTATTACTTTCCACATTTCTTCTTATAGTTCTTGAAAAATAAATTATATATTACATATTTTTTCGCTTGATAACTTAAAATGGCTTTAGGATTTCTCCACTTCCGATAATGTATCAGCGTGTCTGAAGAATTAAAATATATGTCCTCTCACACAACGTACATCGCTTTGATTTATAGCCCCGGTTTTTAACATAGGGATCTGTATATTGTGCAAAATGATTAATGGACTGTCTTAGAAGGGAAAAAATTGAAAGCAGCTCTGTCTTTCAGTAATGCTTATTTTTATGCCCTTTGTCTACAAAAAAAAAAAGAAAGAAATTGTAAAAAATAGCTCGCGGATATTTTAGTTTTATTTTCTTCCTTTCTTTTGATTTGACTGGATAATTTGCTGATGGCAGTTCTTAGAGAAATTATTATGACTCTCTTTGAAATTGAATTAACGTTAAGGCGGAATCAAAGATTTTCCACAGAGAAAAAAGAAATTTGAAAGGAATTCTGCGTGTATTTATACGTTAAGTGTAAAAAAAAAAAACATCAAAAATAAATTCCAGAAACCTCCTTTTTTCCTTTGAACTCAGCAATTAAATTGAATTTCCTTTTAATTCTTTATTTTTCCTACTATATGAAGAAAAGAATTTTTTTTTTTTTTTTTTTTGCTTTATTTAATGCGACATTCCAGCATATAAGGTCTTTAAAAAGCTGAAAAGTGATTAATTATGGTAAATACAGAAGTGATAGAAATGAATTTGTTTTATGAGTATATATTCTATTTATTTTTAATGTTAATTTTGATATATAGAGATATAATATTGTTAAATTTTAATGATATTTTATTTGATATATATTTTTTATTATAGTATTTTTATAGGGTGTGTATATATTTTATTATTATTTTAAAGATATATATATTTTAATATATTTAAAGGTATATTTTGCTCAAATTTGGTTTTTAACATTAAATTTAACTTTATGATTAATAACAAATGTCTAATCTTTTCACAAAGGTATCCCCTGTTTAGCGTTGAATCTGTTGAAAATCTGTCATTCTAACAATGAATGAATTACTCGTAAGTTACATATGCACGGTATTGGAAAGCTACTATTTCTACTAATGCATCACATCACTGAGCCCAAAGCTCAGAGACTCTTTAAAGTTTGGGAATGATATAGGGGAATTTGTGCTGGTGCAATGAAGGTTGAGAAAGAAATAAGTAATATATAAAAAAAAAATTTAAATCAATTCCTACTTTTTTTTTCACTATATTGCAGAAAGTCCTTTATAAATAATTTTCATTCATATTTTTAAGTTCCTCTGGCGCCATCTATTGGTAGATATATGCAACTTAAATCTAAAAAAAACTAAAATGAATTAATTAAATTTAATTACCGAATTAATATTTGAAAAAAAAACGGTATTAACATCAAGTGTCATCCACTACAAGTTCAACAAAAATGTATTTGAACTTGAGTGGATGAATAAAAAGTATTTTGTTAACGATTGAAAATTTGAACAAGATATATATAGGGAGAGTGTGAGCTAATAGGACGAATTGAAAAAAAAAAGGAAAAGAGAGATGGGAGGGGATGAAGTCACAACGGTTACCAGAATTTAGCAAGACAATTGTTGGGTAAAATAAAATATGAGGTGTGCGCTGGAATTAAAGAAAAAAAAAGGAAAATTTTCACAAAATTCCCTTTTGATTTTTCAGTGACGAAACAATGATGATATTATTTTACAAAAACAAAAAAAAAACCAATAAAAATAAATATCAGAAAAAACCTAAATAAACCTAGAAATAAATATCAAAATTAAATATTAAAGAATTCGAAAACAATATGACAAAAAAAAAATTACGCGCGAGACAACATGAAAGTATAATATTTACAATAAACATAGCAAGGAAAAAAATTAAAATCTGTTACAAAAAGCACGCACCATTTAAAAATATATAAATCCAAAAGTGTGGGAATTAGTTTGCGAAAATCGATACGACATAATTAAAAACAATGATAGTAAAATTTTAGAACTGAAATGAAATGTTTAAAAAGAAAAGTACATAACTAAATCATTGATTTCTACACACAAAAAAAAAATATTAGCAAAGGCACAAATGAAAAACTGATATGCATATCGTATTGGTATGGTAACTATTTGCAGAATCAATTTACCCTAAAAAATGAGAGAAATCAGTTTCATTGATCGAAGAGACTTATGGTATAATTGAAGATATATTCTCACAAATAAATTTATCATGCTTTGAATTTTGAATCGAGACCCTTTGCATTTCAAAATATTCAACGTCGACATATAAATATTGGTTTCAGATGGTTTCTTTAGTTCAGATGGTCCTCATATTTCCAGTGGGCAGGAAGTCGATTATAAGAGAGGATCATTTTCATCTCCCTAGGAACAAAAAGATTTTCTTAGATGAAATCTTTGCAGGTAAGCAAGAAATGGTTCATTTCCAGTTTGAAACGTAGATTCCGCTTTAGTCAATCCAATAGAAGATATTGGAACTTTTTTATAACATTAAACAGTTCTGCGCATAATTTTTTCGTCCCACTGTTTTTGCCATTTTTAAAGGAGGGCATTATTTAATAAACCATTCAATTCTGAGAGAGGTCTTCTTACTTGTATATACGGACCTTTAGATATGCTTTGTTTGTTGAATTCATTATCTGTTTCATTAGAGATTATCATGTGTTCTTTGATCTCTCCTAATTTAATTTGCTTATTGGTGTGGAGAGAAAGCTGAATTTCCCTTGTTAGTGGATGTGGTGTATTAGAATTTGATCTGGTTAGTAATCTAGGTAGGCTATCAGACAATATATTTACACGTTCTCTCGTTGTGGATATTTATCGAATAACTTCACATATGGCTATTAATTCTGCTTGAAGAAAAAAGTTAAATACTGTTTGCTTTCTTTTTAAAGTACTGCTTGAAAATTTAAATTATACATTTGTGAGATTTTACTCCCTTTGTTAAAAGAAGAAAAACGTTATCCTGTGCCTTCTCTTGATTTGGAGCAATCTGTATAGAAATCTCAGCATTTGTTCAAAAAAACATATATGAATTGAATTGAAATAAATATGTAATCCCGAAATTTTCCGCTCGAAGTCATCAGTTGTTATTTGAAGCTTTCTGTCTGCAATTTATTTCTCGTTCAGGACACAATAATGAATACAGCTTCTGCTTGCAATTCTAAGTGAAATGGAGCAAGGTTTGTGATTATCTGAAGAAAAGCTCTTGATAAGGTATGTATGCTCCAGTTGTATACAGAAGGAAAGCCTTTGTATAGATAGCAAATTATTTCTGTTCTAACTGGTGGAAAGAGTGCCCAGATTGCTGAGGCGTATTTTATAAGATTCGTTTGAATTCTTTCTTATATTGTACCCTATATGTTACTGGAACTTCTTAATAACAAGCGACTTTGAACTGTTGCTCTTTTGCTTTATTCACAAAGAAGTTTCGCATAACTGAGCTTTTTGTCGAAAAATACTCCCAAGTAGTTAAAGTTTTTTTTTTCCTTTTAAAGGAGCCTTTTCCAAATTTGTTAAGGGGCTCTCTTGAGAGCTTTCTTATAACGAGGTAATTCTTCTCAGCTATAAGATTCCACATTATTGGCAAGAACCTTGAGGGAAGTTTTTAGTTTGTTTCTAGATTACTGTACCCTCACTAGCTTGAATTATTACTTGATACGTTAAAGTGTCTAAAATACTTTCTATAACATCTGTAGGTAAAAGAACTTCTTTCATTCTATTTCGGATTGAATTATGTTTAAAGTTGTCAAATGCCCTCTTACTATCTATCGAAATAATTACTGCTGGTTGTTGTTGTTGTTTTCTGCATCATTAACGAAGTCCATTAAAGCCACGATCGCACCATTGATGGAATTTTCTTTTCATCTCCGACAATTTTTGCATTCTTCTTCTAAGAGCATTTAATTGCCTTTTTTCTTGTTTCAAATTGTGAGATCTATTAAACGAGTGGTTTATTTTTTACTACAGTTTTGATAAAGCATATTTCAACCATGTCTTTTTTTTTTATGAATGTGAATAGCTCCATTTAATTGATACCAATTCCTAACATTATTCAGCATGTAAAAATGTTTGTAAATGTTAGGAGAGAAGGCTTTAAAGGTTTTTTATATACCATTAATGCAGTTTTAAATCGTTTAAATATAATAGTTCTTTTTTCAGGACAAATAATTGTTCTTATATATTCTTTTCCTAAAACTTCCCAATTGCATCTAGATGCCAGTTCTGCTTCAGAAACTGCACTATAGCCCTTCCTTACTATTGCAGAACATGGAAGTTGTCTCTGTTTTTCCATTGTTTAATAAATAGATTATTTGCTGTTAAGAACACCTTTGCTAACAAATCTCTCACGTCTTTTGAACTGTAACTCTAACAAAGGTTGTGGGCGAAGAGGCCTTCTTTGATAAATATTTTTGAGTTTTTGATGGAAAAAGTGAAATCGTTTATCTTATTTAAAGCCGTTTGAAAATTGTCGTAAGGCGAGCAGTATTCCGAAATTGTAGTAGAAGTTTGATTATTATCGGAAAATTGTATTGCCACTATATTTATGGCTGTCTCCAGAACGATTTGCAGTTGAATACTTAGGAGAGCAACAATGACTGCTTTTCCATTTTTGTATAACCAAGTTTTTCAAGATCCAGTTATCCGTCGAGAATTAAAGTCGTTTTAAATTTTTTGAAGTAGTTGGTTTAATAAAATTTTTGCTGCTTTAAAATTTCTTGTGTTAATTTGTGTAATGTTAAAGCTGCAGGAATTATAATCGTGAGTGTTCATTGAGGAACATTAAACGGTTCTTTGATATTGAAGGGCTCCTGATCTGATGATGACATTGTATTTTCTAATTTTGAGCATTAATCACTTTTTATTTGTTTGTATATTAAAAGTGATTTTCTTATATGCTTCGATTTCTTTTCGATATCTAGAACAATTTGCCTCACCAAATGAATTGCTTTCGTAGTTTTTTCTTTTAACATTAGTAACATGACAAATTATGCAATACAACTTATTTGATTTGCAATCATATGAATTATGTTTTAATGATCAAAATGCGCTGTAATGACTTTTGATTGGAAGCTGAAACTGCTATATGTCTTTCAGTATTTCTGAATTATCTATTGTCCGCAATAGCTTTTCTTCTGCGTAGTTCACGGTGAAAGACTGCCTTCGAAGGAAGACCCTGCCAACATATCTCTCACTGATGTATCGTTTTGAATGAAAAAAAATATTTGTATTTGTCTTAGAAGAGTACAAAAACACTATAAGCGAAATCTTAGATTGGCTGCATACGTACAGAAAACATTTGCCAGTTTTCCCTTTAAACAGATTTTTTATTTCTGAGAGGATTTCTGACGCTGATAAATTACTAATCTCTCCGTTCTCCATAGTAAGTGATGAGCTCAGTGAACTTGGTCTTGATAGATCCTCCACGTGTTTTTTCACTTCTTTTTCAAACTTTTTTATATAGAATTTACATAATTAAATTAAAATTCATCAAAAAATTGAATCTCTTTAAAAAGAGAAAAATACATAATACAAACATTAAAATAAAACAGGGAAGAAAGACGCAGAGTACTTGCTTCCCTGGTAAAATATTTTACGGCACTCGTAAGTGGAAAAGAACGAGAAAGTTATATGAAAAGAAAGCCTGCAAAAAAAAAATTCTTCAGAAAGTAAAACTTGTGAATAGAATCTATTTGTGTCTTAATAGGTAAATGTACTCTTAAGAACAAGAAGGGTAAAAGGTCAGAGGGAATTGGCTTCGAAATCGCCAGGATGAAGAAGGGGATGACACAAAAAGTTCTTTATCATATTATAAAAGAAGACAAGGTGGAAAAATTAGAGTTGTACTTCTACTCTGCAATTGGAATCAATGATGGTGGAAAAAACTATCATTGATATGCAAAATGGGCAAAATGGCTAACTATTGGAAAAGCATAGACCAATTCTTAGGAAGGAAAGTTAAAGTGATAATGCGGGAAGACGAAAAAAAAAAACTGCTACATGAAAATAAACCTATAATCTGTAATTAAAAGAATTTTTATTATACTTAGGAAATAAAAAACTTAATAACTTGAATAAAGATGCACTCAGAAGAAGTTGAAAAGGTTAAAATAAAAAGTGTATTGAAAATAAAAAATTTTTCAAAAAGACTCTAGAAAAAAAAGCAATACAGTTAAAAGCAAATGTACAAAAAATGCAACGATTTCTGCGAGATATATGATAAAGAGAGGGGGAGAACAGTTAAGTAGAAAAAAAATATTAAAAAATAAAAATTAAAAGCACACAAAACGAAAGCAAAACATGTACAAAATTGTAGAAAAGAAGCCACTAAGGAATGAAATAGGCCACAAAACAATGCATATTAAAAAGTATCAACAAACAGAATACAAATTTATTTTATGAAGAATTACTTACCTGATCCTCTTCGAATTTGCAAAAATAGTTGCAGAAAAAATGGCAAAAATTAGCAAAAACAGAACTATAAGGCAAAAGCACCTGGAATCATATCAAAGAGAGATGTATGGAAAATTTGAGGATCGTTCAATTTCAATCAACACGTCAATTTTGTGCAAATAGGGGACCGGTCTGTTTCAAAGCAATTACAAACGAATGCCCAATTATGATTAAATGAACAATTTGAGCTGGATCATGACTTTCTAGAGTGAGAAATTAGAGATTCAATCACTGCCCATATCTAATTAGTACCACTTAAAATCATTGATAAAAGTTGAGTGCTACTTTGAAATTCTGTTGAGGTTACGTAGTTTTTTTTCTTTTTTTTTTTCTTAATGCAGGTTCCGCTTACTAAGTATTATATTGCTTTTAGTTTCCGTCCTGTTAATTACATACTCCTAATACCCCATATTACATCAGTTACAAATAATTGAAGCGATTGATATAATAGACTATCCATTATTGGAAAAAGGATTTTAACTTCGTCTATAATTTTAGTTACTTATAAAACTGATAAATATTTCAAAAGATCTGTGTATTTGTATCTAATTTCAGTTGCTTTGATAAACAATAAAGATATACAAAGGTAAAAAAATTAATTTATTTTGTGACATCAGTATCTTAGGACATCATAGAAAAATAATAATAGTTTTCCTAACCGTAAATTTATTATCATCCTTCTCCCTATTTGTCATCAATGATTGTACTGATAAAATGTTTCATAGTCAATATTTATTGCATTCCACTAAGTCTAGCAAATTGAACTTTTACAACCTGAAATATTTCATAAAATGTGAATGTCTTATGTTTATATATATATTAATCAATACATTCTTGATTTCATTTCTAAACTTTATCGTAATTTTGAGAAATTCAATTTGGAAGAGGTATTTCCACTGCAGTAGTTGTAGCAATGTTTGAAATTATTATCAATTGAGTAGGTATTTGCAGAAACAATAACTTGAAATATCAGTCGAATATTGCATCAGTTAATATTTTTAGTTTGTTTGCGCTGTTTTTTAATTCTTTTTAACAAACATGTTTTTTTTCCCGTCAAGTCTTGTAAAGACAATTTTTCGGAAATTTTACGATTTGATCTACCCTGATAGATTGATCTCTAAAGAATATAACAAATTCCAAAGTGTTAAACTTTAGACATTTATTGGCGTAAATTCTTTGGGCAAAAGAAAATCAATTTAATAAAAGATAGATTGTAAACTCTAATAAAAAGTAATGCTAGTAAAAATATCGTATCCTTATATAAACTAATGTTGTTGGTTTTTTTTCAGTAGAATTTTATCCAAGTCATTTGGCATTAGAACAGTAGATATGTAATGGATTTAGCGTTATCCAAGGTGTTCTACGAAGTGCCAAAAAACTGCAGAAATTAGTGGTAGGCAGCCCACTTTACTTCACACTTTCTTGATAGAAATCTATCAAGAAAGTACGAAAGTTTCTTCAAATAGAAACTGATACTGAATAATAATTTTTTTTAATAGAAAAATGGTTTAATTCGAATGGGAAAAATGCTTTAATTAAATGGATTAATTTGAATAGGAATAAATTAATAGTTTAAAAAAACTAAAAAAACACGCTTTTAGAGTGAATCAAACTAAACAGTATTAAAAATAATTGTTGACATAAGAATAAAATGACTGAGGAGAAAGTGAATGGCACTGTTCTAAAAGCGTGGGGTGCTTTGTATGACATTTTTAAACTAACTCTTCATTTCGGAATGAAACTAGTAAAAAATTATAACGATCGATATCATTTATTTATCGATATATTTATATATTTATTTATCGAACGATATCATTCATTTTCTCGTCAGCCATTTTATTCTTATGCTAACAATTATTTTTAATACTTTTTAGTTTGATTCACTCTAAAAGCGTGTTTTTTTAGTTTTTTTAAACTATTAATTTATTTTTTACTTTTTAGTTTGATTAACTCTAAAGGCGTCATTTTTTGGTTTTTTTAAACTATTAATTTATTTTTTACTTTTTAGTTTGATTAACTCAAAAAGCATGTTTTTTAGTGTTTTTAAAGCGTAGTGTAAGTTTTAGTGTTTTAGGTCCCGGTATGGAGGAGTAGAACTATAGTTCTTACAATAATGTAATTGTGAGTAAACCAAAGGCTATCGCTTAAAGTAGGGCAAAATCGACCCCAAAGAGTCAGTTACAAACAAACAAACAAACATACAGGTGAAATTAATATAAAAGCGTATTAAAAAGAATTCACTGTTTTCTTTCTGAAAGATGCCTGTAAATTTTTCTTTTCAGCTTAAATAGTGTATATGAGGAGAAACAGATATCCAGAGGAAAAAGTCAGTTACATACATACAAACATACATACATACAAGCATACAAACGTACAGGTGAAACTAATAAAAGCGTATTAAAAACGTGTTAATTGAATGGATTAATTTGAAAGGAAAAATATTTTTATTGAATGGATTCATTTGAATGGGAAAAATGTTTTACTTGAATGGATTAATGTGAATGAGAAAAATGTTTTAATTGAATGGATTAATTTGAATGGGGAAAATGTTTTAATTGAATGGATTAATTTGAATGGAAATTTTTTTTTTATCGAATGTATTAATTTGAATGGGAAACTTGTTTTAATCGAATGGATTAATTTGAATGGAAAAACTGTTTTAAATGAAAGGATTGATTTATATGAAAAAAATATTTTAATTAAAACATTTCTCAATTGTTACACCATTAAACTATTAATTGAAGTAGGTCTTCTCCACGACATAATGGTCTAATCCAGGGGTCTCCAAACTTTTCAGCCTTAGGGCCGTACTGTTTACTCCAGTCAGTACCAAGGGCCAAAACCATTTTAATTTTTCTGCCATCATCTATAATTTACGCGAGTACGCACTCTGAGAGAGCATACGCTTGCTAACTACAAGCTACTGTGAAAAATCACAATTACATAAATCTCATTAGTATTTTTTTGCAAGTGGATACCCCGCGGTTTCATTCGCGTTAATTTAGCTTTTCCGTTCCTGAGGGATTTTCAGGATAAAAATCATGTGTTTGATTCTGGATATATGCATCACAAACATCGATCTACATACATGTGCGATACTCTTTACCCCAACATAACTACCGAGGGTAATCGCGGGATGTTCACTAGTTTATAATGTTAGTGGGATTCATTTCAGTTATGTGTTAGTAGTTATGCTTAAGTTAAATTTTTTGCGTATTATACTTGTCATTAAGCTTTACTTAGCAAGCCAATAAAACCGAGTTATTATCATTCTATGTTTTTTTATCCAACTTATTACAGCAACAATAAGCTATTCGCTGTCGCGGGCCGGATATAGCCCGCGAGCCGTAGTTTGAAGACCTCTGATCTAAACAAATAACCAATTGTTATGTGCCATTTATGGAGCTGAACTATTAATGCATGAAAATGTACAACGATGGGACAGCTGTCCATATTATCCATAGAATTCAAAATTCCCAATTGAAGATGTGTAAACCCCATCTTCTTACAGGTCCGCGTATTACCTAAGTATTTATACTGCTCTTTCAAACGAAGGCATTTTACTCGATTGTTCTGCCGACGATGAAGTTTTTCAAAATTGTCTGTGTGGGATTGGGTGATGTAATTTTACATACAAGTACCAAAAAGCTGTTTGTATATATATATATATTAATGAGCATTGAAAAAATAGTTCCTTTTAGTAAATATCATTTAGTAGATGTTGTAAAAAGTTTTTGAAACCTGATGTTTTCCTGTACTTTAGGTCTACTTTTAAGGTACTTAAACGCACTTTTAAGTTAAGGTTATTTTTCACTGCAATATTAGTTATGTGGCTGATAGAGTTTTACTAAAATTCCCGCTTCATTTTCACCTCCGCATTTTGGAAAAAACACCCCAAAATATCCGCCGACAAACACTCTTCTGGCTCCCTATGAAAGACATTTACCATCAATTTATTTATCGTGTCCATTTTCGCTTACAGGCACGAAAGCTTTCTGTTCAATATCACTTACTGAGTATTGATCCAAGTTCCCTTAACCCTGAAACCCTCTTTCATGAATCTTGTCAAATATTTCTTTTATAAGTTTTATAATACATTCTTCGACCAACTTTTTGTATCTTGGTTTTAAAGATTGGCCGTAACTATGAAACAAATTGCATAAATCATTCGAAATATAATAATTAAAATTTCCAATAAAATATTTTCTTTTTATTTAATTAAAGTTTCCTACCCGTGATTTCACTAATCCAGGTGGTGTTAATTTGATTTGACGTTTTACATATATTTTAATTTGATTAAAGTCAAGGAAAAATAAAACCTTTTTTCTCTACTGTTGCTATTAGTTTTTCTGAAAAAAGTTTTAAAGAAATTTTTTCTATTTGTTTTGATCTGACAACATTTTTGGTAATTATTTTAATTAAAACTGTGGTAAAACTTAAAAATCAATTACATAATAATGGTTGAAAAGTACTTCTTGCTTTCTGCAAATTATATTTTTTCCCGCTATAGCCTATCAACTATTAAATCTGATAAAAATATTACAGAAAATTATATCATTATTGTTATTGATTGTCAACAAGTAATGTATCATGAAACTATTAGGTTTACTATATTACTTTATTACTCTATTTACTTTATTACTTTATTTACTCTATTAGTTATATTATACAAACCTAAAATTTTAATTATTTCTTAAAGTAGTTTAAAAAATTTATATTATTATATTTCGGAATCTATATCAATTATTTTATATATTTTACAGCGCCTAAATAATGTTGTTGTTAGTATTTTAATGAAACAATTTCTAATAAAACTTTCATTTCATACATACAGGAAGTCCAGTAAAGAACAGTTTTCAACATTGAATAAAAAGAAAATAATTTAAACAATCTTACAGTAAATACTTAAAAAACAATATAAATTTCATTACACGAAATTATTTAGAAAAAATTATACATATTGATCAATTCAATATTTCTAAATATTACAGTCATTTATTTTTATTAGAATTTCGAGCTTTATTAAAAATTATTGCTGAGTTATTTCTTGCAAGAAATATTCATTAACTTTAACCATTTTCGTGCTTCACCTTTTTAAAAACTACCCTTGTCTTCAGGGTATTTTTTAATAATTTCATCTAAATTTACATTTCATTGCGTTTTATTGAATTCAAAATTATGTTGCTCTCATGTTATATTTTCAGATAGATAGGATTAAAAAAACATTTTTTTTTTAAAATTTGAAAAATAAAATAATGAATTTTAGTGATTCATCAATTTTATTAAAAGATTTTTGAACATGTTAAAATGCTTTAAAACAGTTAAACTTTTAAAAAAAGTTTTTTTTTTAATTTAACCTATTCATAAGCCTAAACTTAATACAGTTAACGGATTTTAGATCCTAACAGATTTTGATCTTCTTTTTAAACGTCAAAATATTGTTCCTCTGTAAGAATTCTCATTTTATCATAAAAACGCTTTACCGTCTTGAAAAAAGTTTTAATTGATGCTATATAAGTGGTTTGGCGGACTAAGTAACTATCAAAATAAGATTCTCGTTCTACTTTCATTTGTGTTCGAAGCAGCTAAAATTATAATAAACCTTTGTAACTTATAATTTCCTACTGTTCATATTTTTGCATTAGATTTTTTTAACGTTACATAGTTAAAATAAATGTACCTTCCCAGATTAAAAAACAATATAACCTAAGAAAAATAAACCTAAGCATTTATAACCTAAAAAACAAACCTAAGCATTTAAGGAACATACTATTGTGTCCAAAAATTAAGATCAATTTTCGATTTAAAATTCCCGTGGCTTAATGAAATTTCAATTTTTTTTTTCTTTAGGTTGCCGGCATTATCTTTGTCATTGTGTGAATTTTGATGTCAAAATATTCATTAGTGTTTGAGTTTTACGTTTGGCTTTGTGAGACGCTAAAACTGATTCCGACGTTTTTTGAAATGTCTGAATTGAGCAAAGAACTTGCATTAAATTTTGTTTGCGGAAACGTATAGAAGGTCGCAGACGGCATTCGGTGAGCATTCCTATATCGGAAAGGAATGTTTAGAAGTGGTATAAACAGTTCAAAGAAGGCAGATAAAGCGTTGAAGACGAAGCTTAAGACCCTCTGGTCGAAGAGCGAAGAGCCCTCTGGTCGACCTTCACCCACAACCGACGAAGCTCATGTCCAAAACATTAAAGATTTGGTGCTTGCAAAACGTCGATATACAATTAAAAACCTTGCTGATGATGTTGGAATTTCAAAAGGATCGATCAATTCCATTCTGTGCCACAAACGTGTCAAATCTCAATTGGTACCGAAAACACTGAATGCGCCAGCTCACACTGCATTGATTCTTCGTGACTTTTTCGCCAAGGATGAAAACAATATCGTTCCACAACCACCGTATTCACACCGTGCAACTTCTGGCTATTCTTTAAACTCAAAAGATCATTCCAGGGACACCGTTTTGAGTCGACTGGAGAGATTCAACGTGAATCGTCGCGCGCTTTGATGACCATCCCAGCCGATGACTTTTTAGCATGCATTGAGGACTGGAAAAAAAGTTGGCATAAGTGCATTGTGTCCGGCGGAGATTACTTTAAAGGCGATGAAATAAATTTGGCAGAATAAATAAATTGTTTTTGAAAAAAAAAAAAAAATTGGTCATATTTTTGGGCACAGTACTATAAAAAAAAAAGGAATCTACTACACATTTAATGAAATATGTAAATAATTAAACAGTAAAGATTGATTTAATAAAGTTTCATTCAGTAATATATCGTTTAAATTTTTTTGTGAAGGGGTAAATTAAAAAAAACATATATCTTTGATAAATTAATCAATGTTTCTGCTCCATATACAAAATATGATTATTACTATTATTTTCATAATTACATAAATATTTTTGTACTATGTTTACATTTCAACCATTCCATATTAACGTTCCTAACGTATCTTGCTAGCTTCTAATATTTTCTGAAGAAATCTTCAGTAAAATACAAAGAAAAACGAAGGTGTTGCACGCCTGCAGTGTTACTGGATTTTCGTGATAACATCTACTTATTTGCAGATACACCTGATCCACGGTGCTGCTCTTTTCGTGCAATATTTTGTTGTGTTTTTTCATTACATATCGTGTGTTTCCTGAAATGAACTTAATTACTCGTGTCTCAGATTCTTCTAGATAATTGATTAACATTTCGTTTTGCTCCGTTATTGATGAATACAGTGCCGTTTTAATTAAAAGTTACCGGTTCACCCGTGTCTCTTCCTAACAATTTGTAAGCGCCTGAAAGTTCAGTTTTATTTTTGCTTGTGTATTTGTTTAGAAGTGTGAACGCATCATAAAGAATTTATTCTTTAATCATGCAATTTAAGAGATATTGATAAAGAATGATTCTAATAATGGATGTTAGTACTTTTATTGATTGCCTATTTTTAAACAATGATCATGCAATTTAAAAGATATTGATAAAGAATGATTCGAATAATGGATGTTAGTACTTTTATGGATTTCCTATTTTTAAACAGTGATCATGCAATTTAAGAGATATTGATAAAGAATGATTCTAATAATGGATGTTAGTACTTTTATTGATTGGCTATTTTTAAACAATGATTATGCAATTTAAGCGATATTTATTAAGAATGATTCTAATAATGGATGTTAAGACTTTTATTGATTGGCTATTTTTAAACAGTAAATAATATTTCCTATTTTAAGTAAAATTTCATAAGTGTTTACATTGTACTTTATTTTATAATGCTTGACTATCCTTTATTTTAAATTTAAATATGTATATATAAACATTTGGGGCATCTAAATTTATATTTATTGAAGAGTCTCTAAGTGACGTCTTTATACTCTATATTTCACCTCGTTTTTCTCAATTCATAAACCATTCAGGTAAGTATGTTATATAACGTCCAGACATATCATAAACAGGCTAGTATGTTAAACAACGTCCAGACATATCATAAACAGGCTAGTATGTTAAACAACGTCCAGACATATCATAAACAGGCTAGTATGTTAAACAACGTCCAGACATATCATAAACAGGCTAAATGTATGTTAAACAACGTCCAGACATATCATAAACAGGCTAGTATGTTAAACAACGTCCAGACATATCATAAACAGGCTAGTATGTTAAACAACGTCCAGACATATCATAAACAGGCTAGTATGTTAAACAACGTCCAGACATATCATAAACAGGCTAGTATGTTAAACAACGTCCAGACATATCATAAACAGGCTAGTATGTTAAACAACGTCCAGACATATCATAAACAGGCTAGTATGTTAAACAACGTCCAGACATATCATAAACAGGCTAGTATGTTAAACAACGTCCAGACATATCATAAACAGGCTAGTATGTTAAACAACGTCCAGACATATCATAAACAGGCTAGTATGTTAAACAACGTCCAGACATGTGAATAGATAACTGAATAGTCTGTCTGCTACTGAAAGCAATGAGTTTGACACGAAAGACGAACTATTCCACGCTTAAAACAAGAAATCAGACCTCATTTGGCAAAACAAAAAGCATTTGAAGATACAGACCAAAACCAAAACCTTTCAAACTTTTGCCTATACCAATTCTCAAAATATATCTATAGTTTCGTCCAGATCGGA
The DNA here is from genome assembly GCA_021605075.1 of Caerostris darwini. Lineage (NCBI taxonomy): Eukaryota > Metazoa > Arthropoda > Arachnida > Araneae > Araneidae > Caerostris > Caerostris darwini. Next base: position 232,487 of record BPLQ01003816.1, on the reverse strand, counting down.
AAGAATCGTTTTTATGTTGCATTTTGTCTATTTGTATTCAGGTTTCGAAATAGTAGAACAGAATAGTGAATAGTAAACGTAGCTTTAACCCATCCAGCGGTCGCAATTTTTTTTTCAAATACGCCGCAATACTCCAGTTACTGCTCCTGTGAAAATCGGTTGGATGTTGAATTTCTTCGTTCACCATGCGTCTTTTGAGGTGTCGGGATTCTTTTGTGTTTGTTTTTCTGCCTCTGTCTGTCTGAAAAATTTTCCTCAATAATACAGGCTAAAAATAATAATATACATGAAAAAGAACAATTAAAAACTGTAAAATACAAGAATATCTAGAAAATATCGCTTCTATGATATCCAGATATGAAAAAGAAAAGAAATGAAAGCAAACTATAACAAGAATAACTTGATAATTATGTTCTATTTGTACCAACTACATTATGTGTATAATTCTTGATCAGAAGTAATTTCCCCTAACGCCAGTGGTCGGTGTATCAATTTTAAGCCGAGAACAGAATTACAGTCTACGTGCCGTTTAGACAATTTAATGAATTAAACTACACCTTTTTCTGAAAAAAAATCGGTTTTCTCTACACAATTCTCATATCATGTCCCTTCGCCTTCATAAATCGGTATAGGTAAAAGAATTAGCTTCCTAGCGTCAACCCCTTAGGTACTAAATGACAAACGATATCATGAGCTCATTAGGTATGCATATATAATTCTTTTTTCTGTTATGGAGGTCAAATCACAATGCGGAAAAATAAGTACCTGCTTATTCTGCTGCTGTACTTTCATATTTGGATGCTGCTGAAAAATTGAATTGGTTTGGTTTGTCGCTCTGCAGTCATTTTGTGCACACGAGGGCTAAACAGGCCGGGACATACAGTTTAAAGTGGATTCCAAACCACTACAAACATCCATGAAAAAATTGAACTTCTTAAGATTTCCATTTAAGTTAATTGCTTTTAAAGACATCGATAATCATTGTGATACTCTATGACAGTATTTTAGATCAACAGCTGGATAGACAAAAGTGTTTTTAATTTTTTTTTATATGGGATGTAGGAGAGAATTAGATCCCACTGAAAGTCCTTTTTCTTATCTCCTCCACGATACCCTGCTGTACTACATGGAGCATTATTCCGATGTAAAAAATGCAACATTTCAAATATCTTTAGAATTTTGGCAAATTCATTTATATATTTCCTTTTTTAATTCAAATATATTTTTATTGCAATTTATTTTTCCATCAGATAATTGCAATGCAATCAGATTATGAAAAATTCGAATTCGCGATAAATTATACATAAAAGACTGATACATAATAGACCTTTTAGACTGTTTTACGCCTTGAAATTCATATTTATTAACACATAGGTTCTGAAATGCAAGAAACTCTACATGTAAATTACTCAAATATATGATACAAAATATACTGTTAAAATTTATAGTTTAAAAAAACTAAAAAACACGCTTTTAGAGTTAATCAAACAAAAAAGTAAAAAATAATTGTTAACATAAGAATAAAATTACTGACGAGAAAATTAATGTCACTCTTCTAAAAGCGTGGGGTGCTCGATATCAATCGTTATAATTTTTCACTAGTTTCATTCCGAAATGCAGATTTAGTTTAAAAATGTCATACAAAGCACCCCATGCTTTTAGAACACTGACATTCATTTTCTGGTCAGTAATTTTATTCTTATGTTAACAATTATTTTTTACTTTTTAGTTTGATTAACTCTAAAAGCGTGTTTTTAAACCATAATATTTAACTGAGGTCTGGAACTATAGTTCTTATAATAATTTAATTATGAGTAAAACAAAGGTTAAATGCGAACATGTCAAGCCAGCTAGGATTCGAACATGGAATCTCCTGAACCGTAATCAGCCGCGTTATCCGTTGTGCCACTGTTCCACGTAGGTTTGAATGTCTTAGGTACTTTCATTCTACATACATGGGTTAAATTGCTCTTCATAAGTTAAAATAAAATCACTAATCCTGGCGATCCTAATCAGGATGAGATAATAAAATTATCAAAATATTTTATTGTCGTCGGTCCTTGATAAGTCTACAACTTTTAAATTAAATCTGATCGCTTAAAATAGGGCAAAATCGAGCCCAAAGAGTCAGTTACAAACAAACAAACATACAGGTGAAACTAATAAAAGCGTATTAAAACAGAAATATTTCTAATAATTATTTAAAGTTATATAATATATGTTACCATCTGAAATTTATTTTTAACCATTACATATTTTTTACAACATTATTCTACATTATTATTAATTATTTTAGCATTATTATTAATTCCAACAGTTCAATGGTAGAAGAAATTAAAACTTATAAACACAAATAGAGTCAATACATAGGCTCAGATCATTTGTGTACATATATCCAAATTAATTACTTCTAATAAAACCATTATTTACTTGTAATTATTAATAAATTACGATAAATAGTTCAATATATTTCAAAATCCCTTGAATAATTAGTGTTATTAAAGACTTAACTAAATAAAATAAATATTTTTAATACATTATTCCATCTTTATAATAATAATTAAAGGTTTACGTATCGATATGATAGTGATTATTTTTAAATTTAAAGACAAAATTATTTTACATTTCCGATGCATCCATTTTTACAGCCATTTTCCACGCCATTTTATGACACTGAATATTACTTGTTATTCATTCCTCCCAGGCGGCTGGGTTTTGATGCCCTACAGCAAAAGCCTCAGATTTCCCAAGCGTGGCTTTACCAACTGTACTTTTTATTGCTCTCTTTAAACATAATTTTCAAAAATACTTTCTTGGCACTAGTAAGTTCGACTTTTGAAATCTCGATAGATGAAGTCTAGATCAGATTTCAAAAGAATAGGTTCTCATAAAAATATTTAAAATAAATAATAATGTTGTTGCTTTTAAAAACAGGCATTTTAACTACGAAAATGCAACTATGTAAAGGCTTAGTTACTATGGGTGCAATGCAGTCACCGCAGTAATTTATTCATATTGTGATAATACGTGATCAGTTTGTAACTTCCTCTATACTTCTAACAAAGCGGAGATTCTTTCCGGAGTATAAATTTGGCTTGCCTTCTTTGGTATACGCAAAATATCTTTTCAAGCAGAATGATTCGCAAAAAAGAAACAGAATGATGAAAATAAGTGAAAAAATTAATTATTTTTGTACGATTTATGAATTAGTTTTGTATTTACTTTATCACTGACATTTAATGTAGAAAAATTATTAAACGTAAGTTGTAATGCTTATAACAAAAAATACTTTTAAACATTTTATTTATGGGTAGCCTTTGCATATCTGTAATAATTAACATCACTCGTGTAATCATCCGAAAACATTTACAATTTATCATCAGTTAGAGGCTTATTAGATGGTATTTTTTTTTGGGGGCGTGAAAGCCCTATAGAACTATAGACTCTACATCTAAAAAAATATAACTCTAAACAAGTAATTTTAGAAAAAATGTTTAAGTAAATTCCTACTTTTCTTTTCACTATATTGCATAGAGTCCTTTATAAATAAAGTTACTTTTGGCGCCATCTATTGGTAGATACATACAATTTGAATAAAAAAACTAAAATTAATTAATTAAATTTAATTAATGGATTAATATTTGAAAAAACTGTATTAACATCAAGTGTCATCCATTACAAGTTTCAAAAAAATGTATTTGAACTTGAGTGGATGAATAAAAAGCATTTTATTAACGATTGAAAATTTGAACAATATATATATAGGGAAAGTGGGAGCTAATAGTAGGAATTGCAAAACGGGGGAGATATTGCAAAAAAAAAAAAAAAAAAAAAAATGTTTTTTTTTATCTTTTCTCCATGCGAATACCAACAGACATAATACCGAACATATTTTGCCTCTTGAAGTGGAGGCGAAAACGTTGAAGTCTAGCTCTTCCAGCGCGAATGCGTGATTGGTCATTGACACATTAACCTCATCATGAGCTAGCGCGTGATTAGCTCTTTAGCATTAACGCCCATCATTTTCTGGCGGGTGATTGCCGGCGATGTGTTAATTGACTCAATTGATTAGTTGAGAATTTATTAAATTATGCATCACCAGGCAGTTAACCCTCTATAATGTCTTATATAATCAGCAAGTGCCTCTAATGGTTCTTAATTATGCAACATTTAAAGTTAAATATGGTGCTAAATAGAATTCAGTAACATTACCGCCATTCTAAGCATCTTCACAGGTATTTTAGTAATCGCAACCAAGTTGTGCAAATGTTCTAATTTGTAATTCAACAAACATGATTCACGACTTACCAAAACTATTTCAGGTAGACTGGGTTAAAATTTGAAATTCCTTTTGAAATTATGCCTCATTCCAGACTGTCTGTTCTATATGGTTTATTATTATTATTATTATTTACTATGTGTCGTGACATTATATGTGTTAATATTGGTATAATGCTTTCCATGAAAATATGCATGATGAATCAATAAAGGATGAACGTAACTAATGGAGAAATTCTTCGGTATAACAAATATTAAATAATATCTGATAGAAAAATTAATTTTTATTTAATTAAAAATTAATTTAAAACAAATATTATTTAAGTAACTGAATTATTTTATAATAAAAGCGTAAAAGCATCTTAATTAACTTAAAAAAAGAATCCTTATTGTACTTATGATATGATCTTTATTGTACTTATATCCAGTAATGGGCCTTTTGACCCAAAATGGTTTACTTATTACATTGGAAGATATGCAGCAAATTCAGCAATGGTAGATATATAATAGCCAGGGAGATGTGCTGCACTGCACACAGTTTTATTCTACACCAATTTACAGCAAATACTTTAAATGCCCTGCTCACTCACCTCTCAGAGCCATCAATCCTGAGTACTTTAAAGTTTCCTCATTTATTGCGTCCATCCCCGATACAGTCAGTTGAAGCTTCTGTATGGTTTCATATCTATCTAGCTGAGCTTCCATTCCTCGACAGCTCAACACAATATCGATTATCCCACTCTAAAACGAAAACTAGAACTTCTCAACTTTAAATATTCATTGTACGAACAAATGGATATTCAATTTTCAGTACCATTACGGTTATTATATGTTTCTAAAACTCATCAATAAAGTACCCTGTAATGCAACTCTTGTTACTAAATAATTTAATTGCAAGAATGAAATCATACATGAAATAAGGAAAAAAAGTAGATTAAAATACTATAATGAGAAATTTTTTTTAAATTTTTAATTGCTAATATAAACTACCAATATATCTTACTATGTTTCAACTGATACAAAATACCCAAATTCATCGTAATATTTGAAAGCTTTAATATTAATAATGTTAGCCATTAAAACTCAATATTTTCATAACACTTGATAAATAAATAGAACTGTTTTTTAAATTAACAAATTAATTACTTATACTTAATTAATTAATCCATTAAATTATCCACTAACAATGTATTTTTATAAATATTAGGCCCCAACATAATAAATAATAGTTTATATAATAGTTATAGTGTCATTTTATATGAAGAGTTTATTTATCTCTGCTCTGCTGTTAATAATCCTTTCGAAGTTAAGAGAGATTGAAGTTAAAGTAAAGTGTTTATTATCTGAAACAATTTTAGGAGTTTTCCTTCGAACCTTTGAGATTCATATAAAATTCTGGTACGTTTCGTCCATACGATTGGTTTTATTAATAAAATATACTTAAAGTCGTTTCGCTAATAATTGCTGAGAAGTTTAGTTATTAGTTGCATTTCAGAAATTCAAATTTATAGATCACTTTATCAAATAATCTCTTTATCAGTAAAATTTAATTTCAATTGTTTGGATTATGTATGAGAAAGTATGTACAACTTCAATATAAAAGAATGATTTATTTTATTTTAAAGCTCAGTCTGTGCATAACTCATGTTAGATAAATTCTTATCAGGAAAAGATATAATATGACTCGTAATCCTGTGGTAACTTATCCAGCAATTTATTAGACAAGTTCACCTTAATTGAAGGCGTACATTGGAGTCATTGATTTCAGAAACGAAGGGATTGGATGGAAGTTTGACAATGTGTACAAAGCTTTTTGCACACATTGTCACACAAACACACAAACCTCGTTGAAGTTTTCTAGGTTTTCTACCATACGACACGCAAATATGGAGGAATTACCCCTAAAAATATTTCCCCAGTTAGTGGGCTTTTAGTAAAATAACATAACACGTGTAAATTAGTAGTTCTTAAGCAGAACATGAAGCCTACTGGTGTTAAAAATCTATGTAATTTTTTGTACCCTGAATTTATTTGATATATTATATTTTGTACCTCTTTAATGTTTTTGCATCTTGAATTCAATTCAAAAATTGTCATATGTTCAAGCATGGTATTTCACAATGAATACATTCAGTCCTGTCTTTACCATATATTTTAATATATTTTTATTATTATTTTGAGTTTCTAATTTCCATACCTAAGATAAATATTTACTCTCACTGAAACTTCAATTTTAATTTTATGAATAAATAATTATCTGTCGAAAATTATTTTAGTAACAGTAGCGTATATTTTAATATCAATTAATTTAAATGTTAAATTTTAATGAGTTTTACGAACAATCACTAAAGTTACCACCCAAGAAATCTTTAAAAAAATATTGAGAACCACTAGTATACGAAATGACTTATTCATTCCTAAGATCTAAGTTAAGCTATCGGACGTCTTATTCCGAGAAAATTCCTCTGTCTTAATGAAAATGATCAAAGGGCCAAACTATCCCCGCTTCTCTATTTTCAGCTTCTTGTTCTTGCATATCAGCGATCGATGGTTTCTCACAGCCAAAAAGAGAAAATTTGAGGGATTGCAATACAAGATGGTGCGCCTTAACTGGGATTTCCTACTGGAAAAGGCTTTTCTACTTTGATGTCTTCTTAGAATCTTTACTGGATCGAAATGCAATCCCGGAAATTCGAGTGAATGGTAAAAAGAAATGAACATCCGAAGGAATTCATTCGATCAATCAGCATCTGTTCCTATTTTTTTTTCTTCTCTTGTAAGTCTGGTGCAAGTAGAACTTCTTTCTGAATTCGGTAACTTAGTAGTGTTGCATTTGTTCCGGAATGGTATTCTATGTCACCCAATTCAACGGTGTTGTATGAAGGCAAAGATCTTCATAAGTTTGTACCCGTAAATCTATTGTTTAAATAAAACATAATATAAAAAAAAAATTTTAAGTCAATTCCTACTTTTTAGTTGACATTTTACTCTTACATCTGGCGCCATCTATTGGTAGATACATGCAATCTAAATCTAAAAAAGACTATAATTAATTAATTTAATTAAATTAATTAATTAATATTTGAAAAAAAACTGTATTAACATCAAGTGTCATCCACTACAAGTTCAAAAAAATGCATCTGAACTTGAGGGGATGAATAAAAGGTATTTTATTAATGATTGAAAATTTTAACAGGATATATATAGGGAGAGTGTGAACTAATAGTAGGAATTGAAAAATCACTTTTAGAAATTTAACCAATATATTTTAAAATCATTTACCTAGCCATCAATTACTTAATCTTTTTTTAAAAAACTTGGCTGTTTTAATACAATCTACTTGTTGAATTAATTACTATTGTCATATATCGTCTCTTTACAAATATACTAATTTATACTTAATTTTTGTAAAATTTTGCAATATTTTATAAGAAAAATATTGCGTGTTATTCAAGCTTAAAAAGAAAAATCAAAAAGAGATAATGCAAATAATATTATTCATAACAAAAATTATTTCAGTTTTATTTGTTTGTTACTTTAAACGGAAATGTATTTGCAAATAAATTTGCTTAGTATAAATTTATTGTAAATATAACTTTTATACCTTTTGTTATTTAATAATAAAAATTATTTAAAAGCAGAAAGTTGAGAAATGTATTCAATTATTTCTAATTACATTAAATAATGCATGCTTGAAAATTAAATTTATTCTAAAAACAGAGCTAAATAAATAATAATGCAACTAAAAAATTGTTTAAATTAAATTTGCAGTTTTATTGCAGAAATTTCACAATCTTTGAGTAGGAAACTTATTTTATATATATACATTAGTCTTTTTAATGGAGTAAATTATTTATCCTAATATTACAATATAATTAAACTAAAGCAGTATTACTAATGATAATTTAACATAAGTATATAATACATTTCGAATACTAAACTACTGAAATAATTATAATATAATAATTATTTATTTTTCTAATTAATTTTTAAGTAAATTATTTTGTTTTAATATTATAAATTTATTATAAAGATTTTTGTTTTAATTAATATGATTTGAAATTATGATATAAAAATTTAAATGTATATACATATATAAATAGATAGATAGTTTTTATTTATTTATTTTTCGTTTTGTTATTTCCATTTAAAGTATATTTCCTGTTTATTTGATTGTTATTGTTATTTGAATATAGAAAATTCCCTATTGAAAATATAAACACATCTTCAGACTTGATTTTAATTATATTTTAAGCACAATTTTTTTGAAAAGTCATTTTGTCAACACAAGAACAAAAAATTTATCTTAATTATATTTTTCTTAAAATCATGTTAAGTTTTCCGTTTCACAAAATTTAAAACAATATTAGTAAATGAACTGTTGTATAATTAGGAAAACACACTTTTTTCTAAAAAAACTAATTCCCTAAGGAGTAAGTATTCAAAAAAATGTCAAATAAATTTAAGTCATGCATAAGTTTCTTTTAAACTACAAAAAAAAAAATGTTTAATTCAAGTAAAATGTTTCTCAAGGCTTAGTCTTCGGGTCATTTTCTTAAATCGAATGAAAAAGTGTTTTTGGCTTTCAAATGTTTAACTTTTAAAAGTAGTTTTTCAATATTTCTCTATAATGATTTTTCATACTTCACTAAAAATTTATAAATGAATTAGAATCTAAAAAAAATTGAGGCTACTATTTTTTTTTTTTTTTTTGAAAAAAATTTAAGTTATTTCTTAAAAATATATATTATTTTCTTTTAATTTATACTCTGAGTAAATAAATAAAAATTTCTTTCAAAAAAAAAAGTTGCCCATTTTTTCCAATGTCTGCTACCAATAATTGTTTTAATTTCAACAAAAACGTTCCATTAAATTAAGCTACCCTTCATTATATTCTTTACAACATTAGTGATAAATTCTGAAAAAAGTAACAAATGTAGTTGTTATCTCAGAATAGTTATTCTGGTATAGGCTATAGTTTAAAATTTATTAGAAAATCCATGCTATTATACTCGTTAAAGAACTTTCTATACAGGAATTCCAAGCCTTCTAGTTAAATCTTGTAGATAAACACCACCTTCCCAGTTATGTTATAAATAAATATGACATTATATTTCCCATGTACAATGTCAGGTGATTCAAATACCAATTTATATATAGATATATTTTAAAATATTTTACCCAACAGAGTTTTGTTGTTAGTCAAATTCGGTAATTATAGTTTTATTACAATCATTTATTTTAAATCAAAACTTGATGTAAATGAAATTAAATGATTGAATGATTTTAAGGAAATGAAAATTATGCAATAAATGAATCATGCAATTATGCAATAAATGAATCATGCAATTATGCAATAAATGAATCATGCAATTATGCAATAAATGAATCATGCAATTATGCAATAAATGAATCATGGATGAAAATTAAATAAAATGAAATGAAAATTCAATCAATGAAAATTAAATAAAATGAAATAAAAAATCAATCATTGAAAATTCTGCAACAAATCAGTTACTCATCATTACCCAACATGTAATGCATCTTTGCCCAACATGAAATGAAAATTCAATCAATGAAAATTAAATAAAATGAAATGAAAATTCAATCAATGGAAATTAAATAAAATAAAATGAAAATTCAATCAATGAAAATTATGCAATAAATCAGTTACATCATTACCCAACATGTAAGGCCTCTTTGCTCAACATGAAATGCATATTTGTTTCGACAATGTAAATTACATAATTTCATTGACAAATTTTACTTTTCATGGCACTGTTTTCAGTTTAGTATAAGCTTAAAAGTATATTTTTATTGATGCATATAAATGTAAACCTCATTCTACTATAAATCAATGGGCCATTTGTCTTTTTTTTATTTGCAATCTCTAAACAAAATATGGCATATACTTTTACTGCTTTAAGGGTTGGTGATGGTTATAATAATCTTTACACTACCAGAAACTGGTCGTAGTTACTAATTTTTCTTCTATATGACATAATGAGGGTCCGTTATTTCTCTTACTGAAAGTCATCGATCAGCCTATAACATTCTATGGAATGATATTGGTCCTCTAAATTAATTTCCACAATCATTAAGATCTGAACAGCCTGTTTAATTAAACTTTTTCACGCTGATTTACAATTTGGACAAATTAAAACTACATCATTTCCTTTGTTAGTAACGTTGGATATGAATATTATATTACAGACTAAAGTACTTAAAATTAATATCATTATACAAAACTCATGTAAGGAGTCAACATGTAAATTAATATATCCCGAACTCTAAAAGAAGGAAAGTTGAATAAATTTAAAATATCATTTAATTTAAATACCATCAAATCATGTAAAAAAATTATTTAGCAAAAAATTATTGAAATGCAATTTTGAAATTTTACTCGGTTAAAAATACTTCAGCAGAACTTCAAATTAGTTTCTCTCCCTTACTTACAAAATGAGTACTGCCTGAAGGCAAAGCAAGTGTTTCCGGATCATTATTACTTTTAAAATCTAATATTGGACGTTTCGGTCCATTTCTGAATCGGTGCTTTACTGCAAAGAAAAATGAGTGGAATAGACCATCATTTCTTATGTCCGAAGCAGCCCTTATCTTAATTCGCTTGTACGAGTTGACGACCATTATCAAAATTGATCGAAATCGAACCCTGCCATCAAGGAAAACTTATGTCGAACAGTTCCAAAACAGATTCAGCAGAAGGAATTACCATAAAACACAAAAAATAACCATAATAGGACGTCGCCGTTGATGAGTGTAAAACTGATGGAACTATTTGCTGGATTTAATCACTGTAGAAACGATTATTAGTAATGTAATGTAACTGCTGATGTTTAGTTGGAGTACCGAGAGTAATATCCTGTACCTCTGTATCATAATTTATATTTTAAAAGCTACATAACTATAGAAATCCAATAATATTAAAATTTTTAAAGAAGAAAATTTTATAGAGCATATGCTCTGTAAGGATAATAAAAATGAAATAATTAGGATTAGTAAATTCAAATTCAAAATAATTAAAATAATAACATAACATAAAATAATTAAAAATAAAAATTTATTTAAAATTTAATTAAAAATAAATATGACAGTAAAAAGAAAAGAAAATAGCCCGTTAACGATTATTAGCTCTCAGAAACTAAAAATATTGATGACACGGGAAAGCAGATGTTATGTTTATATTTTAACATAAGACACTTATTTTAAATAAGAGCAACGCTAAATGAAGAAGTTTATCTACGAAAATGTTTTTCAAGTTAACTTTTAAGTTAAGTGAGAAAGTAATTTAATTTTGAAAATTAGAAGAATATATAATAGATATAAATTTATCGGTTATGTGATTACTATTAAATTGTAACAGAATATGATACATTAATTAAATATAAGTCTCTTAACCGATATATTTATATATATTATCTATTCTATCTGAGTGCATTATAAGTATTCTATCTAAGTATTTATTATTTATTTATATCTAAGTACAACACTCGCGTTTGTGAAAATTTTCACCTGCAGAGGTAGATAGAATATAGGAAATATAATGCATAATTTGTATGCGACCCGACATAATTTGTATGCGACGGGGGCCAGTAATTTTCTACAAGAGCAATCCAATTAGAGAGCAAAACATAACACAAGTATTATAATGGATCTAAGATTTGTATTGTGTATTTCTAAGTATTTTTCTTATATTTGTAAAACTAAATTATTGCTTTCGCAGGCTTATAACTTTGATACATCATTAGCAACTAAAATGAAAAATATGTAGCCGTTTTAGATGAAATATTTTTTTTTTTTAATATTTACATAAGTTTACATTCGTATTTGTTTTTCAAAAACATGCATTAGATTTTGTTCAATAGGAGCTCCCCGGCACATGTCCATGCAGTTATTCAATTTGTTCAATACACTGAATTATAAGTCTCTATCAATGATTTTTTGTTTTCTCATTTTTTCAGTTCTTGCAGTATTGTCATTGGAGGTACATAGACTCTGTAATTATATTGGGTTAAGTAAGAAAAACAAAAGGATATGAAACATTATCCATACAAATATATCCAATTAAGTGAGATGGATATTCCTCTTTGGAAAGGAAACCAATAATTATACTACATAGATGTAGACCTATGTCCTAATAAGAGATGAATATTGGAGTAGTCAATTGTGACAAGAACAGCAACTGCAACATATTCAGTAGATACATTCTCTAGTAATTATCATACGAATTCATACTAAACTATCGTAACCTGTGAAATCTTCGCATATTCTAATACCTACAATCTCTTCTGAGTTGTAGCAAACATCGCATCATTAAACTGTCAATTAGTGCATGATTACGTGTGAAATAGCGCCATTGAACTTACTGAGTGTACGTATCTTCTAATTTATCACTCATATTAATGGGTATTTTATGCATCAATACAAAGTGTTTGAAATCTAATAAATCATTTATGTTGATAATGTTGTATAAAATTTAATAAAAAAGAACAAAAAGTTTTCTATCTATCATGAATTAAAATTCATAAATATTTCCAACATGTGTAGTGTGAGGCAAATTTATCTTAGGATCAATTGCTTTAAAAAAACAATCAAATTTCATATGACATTTAACCAAGCAGCAGTGGTGCGTAGACTACACTCTATCATCAATTTTTTTGAAACTAACATGATAATTACATTTTTAAAGACTTTCGAATTTTTATATTAACATGAAAAATGTTTTGGCTCCAGTTTATTGAAAAATTAAATACTTAAATTTTACTGAAAAGTTTTTCACTTTTTTTCTAATTTATTTTTGCCTTTCGTAGACCACGTATACAATGCTTGTATTAAAGTGATTTAACAATTTTTTTTAGAATTTCTGAAAAAATTTAATAAGTCTGAATCAATTAAAACAGTTAACTGTTTTAAAAGCTGGAAAGAAAGTGAATTAACTTTTCGGACTAGACAATTAGAGTTTGAACCTTGACGAGCAAAATTGAACCAAAAACTAGGGAGCAATGTTCAAGCTCTACATGATAACATTTTAAGACGAAAAACTTTCTTTTGAGCTGATAGAGCTGGAAAGAAGGATACATTACCCCGAATGGTAATTTTAAGCATTGGCGCTCTAAACCAGGGGTGGCCAACCCACAGCCCGCCTTGAACATTTTTCCGGGGAGTGAGATTTATCACACTTTTACAAAATATATTTATTTAATAATGGCAAAAGTAGATCTAATTGAAGCGTTTGATTATGTTCTTATAAAAGTTATATATGTAATTATATGTTATTCTTGATATATAAATTCATATATATATATATATTCATACATATATATTCATATTCATATATATACATATATATATATATATATATGTTATTCTTGATTATGTTCTTATACATATATATTCTTATTTTCCTTTACACCTAAATAAGAAAAAAATGCCATAAATTTACCAACAGTTTTTCTTTCATAAAGAAATTTTTTAAGACAAAAAAAATTGGTTTGATTATACTTAACTTATTATATCAACAGCAATTCGAGAATCATATATATATATATATATATATGTGTATGTGTTTGTGTGTGTGCGTGTGGCTATAAATGCGCGCGCGTATATTATATGTATGCATCTATATATTTTTCATATCATATATTTTTTGATTAAATAATTTAGTTCTGTGCTTTTTCAGAAATGCTACAATATAAATTTCTGCAGTTTTTGCTCTGACATTTTGAAGAAACTTTTGGAATCGCATTCTCTTTTAAGATTTTTGCTTATGCAGTCGAATAATCTAATACTACTATATTTATAGAACATTGCAGTTGTGAAGAATATAATAATATCCGTTCCAATATACATATTCAAATTGCATGTTCTATATTGGGGGTGGCCAACCCGCGGCCCGCCTTGAACATTTTTCGGGCCCGTGAGATTTATCACACCATATATTCAAAAATTAACTGTCGAAATTTTGAGAAAAAATTAACTTTGATTTTAAAGTAATATTCTTGCGAATATATGACAGATATTGCCTGTTTTATTTATGAGTTTACAGTTTAGAGTTCACAGAATAATTAAATTATATTCTGCGAATTCATGATGAGTGGAGAAACAAATATCGCATTAGTAAAATAGTTATTTTTAAATGATTTCATTTTTTTACTTCATTTATATAGTCTTATTTCTTATTTCTTTACGGTGTGCGTTTAGTATCATTATTATTATATTATCTATGTTTACATGTAAGAATAAAAATAAACACAATAATAATAACTCATTATGTTTCCATTTTTCACTTCAAAAAAATGTCTATAGTGGGTCTAAATCTAATTTAGGGATATATAATTTTATATACGGCCCGCAAAGTTATGATGCATTTCCAATGTGGCCCGCAAGATCATTTGTATTGCCCCCCTGTTCTATATTTTCATTAGTTATATATTTTACAGTAAATTATTATTAACAGGTTTAATTTATTTTCACTAAATTTTTGTAATTTAACAGAAATTTATCTTTTATAACTTCTTTACATTTTTTAATCTAAAGCTAATTAATTCTTTTTCAAGCTAAACATCAATTCGAATAAAAAATTAAATTAGATTAATGACAATAGACCTATTAATTATTAACAATAGATCAAATGAAATTACCAATTTCTAAATTTAGTAAAATTTTGTCAATCATAAGAAAATTAAGAACTTACATATATTCCAATAATTTAAAAATAAAAGATTAAGTTAATTTTTTAATATTTTATTAATAAATAATTTATAGATTAATTTTATTAGTTTAATAAGAAGGCCTGCCTTAATTTTCATTCGCTTTTTCAATATTTAACATGCTTGTGCACATTGATAAAACAAGTGGAGTAAAACATTTCTGTAAAAAGAATACAGAAATACATTTCAGAAACTAAAAAAATAATAATAAAATGACATAATAATTAAAAGTAAATTATGATTTCAAACTTTATTGTTTATTAAAAAAATAATCTTAATATGAAAGTACATAAAATGTATTTATTTGTTTTATGAAATATTTCATTTGTTTGTTTATTGATTACTACTAATTTTGATTAAATAAAACCTAGAGATCTAACTGATTGACAAAAAAATTTACTGCTTCATTGTTTGTTATTAAATAACCTAAACTTTGCAAATTATGATTTTGAAGTTGTAACATAGAATAGTATAATGTACATTTTCAGAGTCAAAGTCAAAGAAAAATCTGTAAATCTAATGAAATCCATCTGAATGTAAGATGATATGCTCATATATAGGAAATAGATAAGAAATACAAAGTTAAAATTAACTAGTTCTAGTTTAAGTAGCATTATTTGTTGAAGTCTATTCTTACCCTTGAAGAAGAGCCTATCTTCATCAAATTAGATCTTGCATTAGTCCACCATTGCAGCCATTCTCTTTATTTCGTCTTGAAGCTTCCCCAAATGTCAACCGATTCATCTCAGACTTGTAATGAATGTGACTGTTGATCACTTTGTCAGTTACAGAACCACATCTTGTTTTGTACATTACCCCAAGCGCATTCTTGATCTCCGGCATTCTTGCTACATAGATAATGGGATCTAGAAAAGACTTGACAACAATCATGCAGTTGATAAAGATTGCCACATTGACACGAACCCATAACTGGATTTGTGTCAAAGGTATTGGACAATCGAGGCACGTGAGCACGAAGAAAATCACAGCAGGCATCCATCCCACAACGTATGTACCCAAGATCAATAGCGTTGTAATGACAGCTTTGACGCTCTTATGCAACTGCCTACCCATCTGAAGTTGAAGAACACCATGCTGATGACGCTTCACCACGACAAACATGTGGATGTACATAACAGACATGAGGATCAGAGGTACGAAGAAGAGTGTAGATACTGTCGCTCGGAATGGTATGCGCAGTAAAAAGTCATAGCTGGAACAGTAGGGGGATCTAAAGCCATCATTTGGAACCAAGGAAAAATACGCTAGGAAAAAAATGACGGGAACTATCCACATGCAAGTAATTGCCCACGCAGCTGTTCCTCTGGTGACAGTGGCCGCATAATGCAATGGTCTAAGTATCCCAATGTAATGATTTATAGCCAATGCTAAGAGATGGAAAACTGTCACCACCATTCCACCTAAACGAAATGCTTCTAGCACCAGAACGTAACAATTGCTGAAAGGACCCATATCGACTCCATAGACAATGGGCAAAAGACTGTTGACCACCAGTCCCACACCAATGACCATAGACGCATAAGCATCAGCAACCGCCAGTGATAAACTTAACAAGAGCGTAGGTGACAGTGACTTCTTGACCCATTTGACACTGAGGAGGATAATAAGGTTAAACACAAGAGACAATATGCATACGATGAGCATAACGGGTACCACCACTCTATAGAGTTCTATAAGGTCTATCTCTTCTTGTGGAGAGTTGCTCGTGAGAGATTCGTTCAAAAATGATTCGGAAGTGTCGTTGGAGATGTTACACAGACTTCTGGATGGGTGAGAAGACACAGGCAGGCAGTCGATGAGGTCCGTGTAGTCGGATGTTTCGAATCGGGAGTTCGCGGGTTGTAGTCGCCGATCCATCGGCCAGAGAACGGGCGGCCGGCTCTGCATCGATTTCGGAGAGATGCATTAGTTTGGAGTCGCTCGTTGTAGACTGAGAGGAAGATGAGAAACGAAGGGCTGTCGGGATGCGGTCCGCCCTCTAGATGATGCGTTGGATCAGTGTGAAAGCATCGGAGGTGGTAGTAACATGCTACTATTTTTAATACACGAACTTAATAAAAGTTGCAGATAAATAATACAGAATCGTTACTATTACATTATTATTTGAAGCTTATTTATAATAAGTGATTGTTTTTAAAGTTATTTAGGAAAATAATAAAACAGTTGTGAAAAAATATTTTCGAAACTTAAAATTTTAAATAATAAATATTCAAATCATACCAGTTGAAATGAATTTTCATTTCTATAATGTATGAATATTTAATATATATGCTTCCTATTCTTTTTTAAGTGATACAACCGTTCATTGGTATTTTCTAATGATAATTTCATAATTTCTAATGATAATTTCTAGTGATAATTTGATAATTTCTAATGATAATTTCTAGTGATAATTGATAATTTCTAATGATAATTTCTAGTGATAATTTGATAATTTTTAATGATAATTTCTAGTGATAATTTAAAAATATATGTCAATTTTTACTTTAGATAACAACACACAAGATTAACTGAAAAAGAAATACTAAGCTATTTTTTATACTTTACTAAACTACTATCATTACTTTTTGCAAACTTTTATTTATTTTAAACTTTTATGTTATCTGTAGTTAATATTTATGAATAAGTAATTTTTAAAAAAAATTCTTTCATCAAAAAATTAATTTTCTTGTAAATTAAGGTTATTCTTTGGTATTTTTAATTATTTTAAAATTGAAATAATTTTCGGGAAAAATAACAAAATTTTTATTTATAAAATGCTTTTTTTAATTACAAAATATACAAGAGTTTATGTATGAATGTTTAATAAGTTACACTTCCTGTATTGTACCTTCGTTCTTTTCTCTTTCTTCTATTAAAAAAAAAAAACTTTAATAATTTTACTTCAATTTCAATTTTCATACAAATTTAATTTATTTTATAAAGATATTGTTAAATTAACCTTTCGTTTCATTCAGTTTGGTTACCACAAATTTTGTAATAGGCTAACCAGATCATAAAGACTTCAAAACGATACATTGCATCAGTTTATTTCAAATTAGAATTAACTACCCAAATAACTAGTTATTTTAGATAAAATAAAGGCAGCAAAAATATTAAATTAGACTATAATTGTCTTATGTTCCATAAGACAAATCAAGCCATAAAATTTTAGTTCCCAAATTTATAATTTTTTTTCCTAATCTAGAAATTTAATAAGTCATTTGTCCTTTAGTACTGACTCCAACAGCCATAAGCGAGATCATGTATTAACCATATGTTATTGTTAAGATTCACTAATTTGGCAAAAGTTTTAACTTGTAAATCTTTCTTTATGGATTAAGTCAATCTAAATGAAGGAAAATTATTCAGTAAATTTGGTGTTTTGGGGCAATAAATCTTTCGAGTGTTTCCATTGCAAAAAAATATAAATTTAATGCATTAAAAAATATTTTCAATAATGAATATATTTTATATTTTTTCTTCAAAGTAATCATTTTTAATTAAAAATTGATAAAAAACAATGCATACGGATTTTTTTCCCTCCAATTTCATATAAACTTTTAAATTATATGTTAAAATGATGATTGAAATTAAATATATCTAACTTAAATATTTCTAACTAATTATATGTTGTTAAATTTTTTTAATTGTAAATATTTAATAAAAAATGTGTATCGGCAAAATTATATTTGTACTAAATTTGAAACCATCTTTCATTTCTCAAAACTAATATTATTAAACTAAACATTTAATTAAAAATTTAATTTTTTTATACATTTAATGTTATGATTAATTATATATTATATATTTAATTATAACATTATTATTCCAAGATAATAAACCGTAAAATTTTAAACAACTACTTTTAAAAGAAAAACACTTACAAAAAAAAACTTACACTTACTTGTAAAGAAACCTACTCTTAATTGTAAAAAAAAAGTGTCAAGTTATATAAAACAAAATTGATTACATAATTTACTTTATCTTAAAATAATAATAATAATTTCTTAATTCTTTTAAAATTTTAATTAAACTTTGCTTGTGAATTCTTTTCGTATAGATATATGTGTTCAATAAGTTGTTTTTCAATATGTGTTCTAATTAAAATCACATCTACGCTTAAATTCAAAATTCTTCTCAAAAACTGTTTTGCCAAGAAAATTGTGAGAGAAACAAAAAATAGTTTCATAACCATTTAAAATAAAGTTCTTATTAATTCAGTTATTAACTACTCTTAATATAATTTTGCTTTGATCGGAGACATTTATTAATGGAAATATTTCAATTAATATCATTTTATTATGCAGTAATATCATTGTAAAACATATGATGTATGCATTTAGTTTTGATAGAGAAAAATATGTAAAAAATTTTTGAAAGTTTAAATATTTAATTGTTATTTTGAGAAAAAGTTTTATTAAATCAGTGGTTTTGTGGTATTAAATCTGTGCCTAGATGTATTTAATAAAGTAAATAATTTAAAGTGAATAATTTTAAACAATGTATTTTTGATAATAATAATTAATAAAATAGACTGTTTATAAATTAGTATTCATTAGTAAATTATTAATGCATACATAATTCATTTCATTAATAAATTAGCCTTTTTTCAAGGTATTTAACCTTATTTTGAAAAACAATAATGATAATCTTAAACAATAATGATAATTTTCTCTTTCAAATTTCATTTAACCTTTTTAATAGGGATCCTTTTAAACAGTGAGCAGCACTTTGTATATGTGTTTCAATTCAGATTTCTTATGAATATTAAAAACAATTCGAAAATTAAATATGATAATCTAGTGGCGCCATCTCTTAGATATTTATGAAGAAAATGTGACAATATATTTTGTAATTAATTGCTCTTCCATGACAATATCAATTTTTGCATTTAAAAATTAATTATTTTATTCATAAATGCAAAATATTTTTTTCAAATACCGTGAAGTAAGTTGGATATTATATTTTGAATAACTCTTAATACAAAATATCTTTTAACAAAATATATCGAATGCATTAACAAGGATAGCTACATTGAAAGTTGTGTTCCTCTTTTAATAATGTCTATAAATTTTGTGAATTTTGTAAAAATAGTGTCTATTTTCGTGTCACACAAAAAAACCTATTTATTTATCTCAGTGACAGTAGAAACTGAATCTGAACTCATATTTGTAAAGAGAGTATAAAGATTTCTTAAAAGAGAGAATAAGAAAATAGAAAAAAAAAATATAAGAAAATATTTATTGTATTTGGGACAAAAATTGTAAAGCCTTTCATTTTGTACTATACTATGTGTTCATGTGTTTAGTATTATAATATATTTTGTGGTAAAAATACAATTTAATTTTATACTCTATGACAGAAGTCTCCAAACTACGGCCCGCGGGCCAAATCCAGCCCGCCAGTGTCATCAATCCGGCCCGCGACAGCGAATAGCTTATTGTTGCTGTAATAAGTTGGATAAAAAAATACAGAATGATAATAACTATTTATTTACTTGCTTGGTAAGGTTTAATGACAAGCTTAATACGCAGAAAATTTAACTTAAGCATAACAACTAACTGGAAATTACAGATAATGGCAGAAAAATTCAAACGGTTTTGGCCCTTGGTACTTACTGGAGTAAACAGTGTGGCCCTAAGGCTGGAAAGTTTGGAGACCCCTGCTCTATGACATCGTTTATTCATAAATTTACTGTGTTACTGTAAGCCAATGGCAAACGTGAGAAATATTTGCTTAATCAATTCCCCTTTAAAAGACGTAACATAAATTACATCACTGACATATTGCTTTCAAAATTAATATTGTCAACCCTTAACCTCCTTAATAATAAGTAAACCATCAATTCTTAAAAGATCTATGCTTCTTGTCCTGTTTTAAGCCGATACAAAAAAGTGTTAAAGGTAAAACATATTGCGTTGATATATTTCCTAAACTGTCTTAATTTTGTAGAAAATTTTGACCACGTAAATATTCCTATTAATCAAAATATAATCCAATGAAATGTTCACAATTAAAATGTTTTTGTGTTTTTTCTTTTTCAGGATATCCTACCATTTTTTTTTTTTTTTTTTTTAGAAAGTGGAATGGACAATGTGATGTCTTAAGTGTGGCTGTTCCAAACTGGGATGTTAATCATCATTTAGTTGAGGTATTGGAAATCCTATTATGAGTGTGATACGGACTTAAAAAAAACGAAAATATTCTTAAAAAATGATGTGGAATTTTTTTTTAACTGAAAGTAATTTATGTTGGCTTTTATTAACTACACGGAATATAGTTTATTCACTTCACAGGATTTTTTCAATTCCTTCTATTTGCTCACACTCTCCCTATTTATATCTTGTTCAAATTTTCAATCGTTCATAAAATAATTTTCATTCATCCACTCAATTTCATTACATTTTTTTTAACTTATAGTGGATGACACTTGATGTTAATAGAGTTTTTTCAAATATTAATTCATTAATTAAATTTAATTAATTAATTTTAGTTTTTTTTTAGATTTAAGTTGCATATATCTACTGATGACGCCAGATAAACTTTAAAAAATGAATGAAAATTATTTATGAAGGATTTTCTGCAATATAGTGCAAAAAAAGTAGGAATTGACTTTACATTCTTTTTTTATATATTACTTGTTTTTAAACATTCTGAAATATATATTCAGTGAACATATTTACCTTTTTTCTCTATCCCTGAGCGCTTCATCGAATGTTATTTAATGGAGGTTTCTTATAGGTTCAGTGTCATCCATCATAAGAAAATATTTATTGTATTCGTGACGCCGATTGTATAGCTTTTCGTTTTGTGCTATACTATGTGTTCATGTGTAGGGCCTGAATGACCGAGTGGCTAGCGCTCTGGTGCTCTGTACCACATGTTTCGGGTTCGAGTCCCGGCGGTGCCGTAGTTGTTTGTAGTGGTTCGGAATCCACTTTAAAAAGTAGCTCCCGGACTAATAGGATCGTAGAGCGTTGCAGGGGGTATTGTTACTCCGCGTCCGTGGCTTATCTTCAAGTTACATGCGCCCCCTGGGTAATGCAAAGTGAGTACGTCTGTGCAGCACTTGCCTTAAGGCAACTAAAACCAAGCTGTCTGTGTTTGACAGCTGCATTAGAAAGAAAAAAAAAAGTGTTCATGTGTTTAGTGTTATAATATATGTAGTGAGAATGGGGTAATGATAGTTACCACACAAGAAGAATAACAAATTTTGAGGAAAGTATTGACTTCCTACTTTAATACAAATAAACCAGAATTAATTATTTCTGATTCAAATGGAAAGGAATATCAGTAAAGATGTATGTATATGAGATATCAAACGTCATGAATGATCTCGAAAGTAAAACATTCTAGCTGCTGTAGATTAGATCAGTAACACGTTAACTCACTTAACTACAAGTAAGTTTTTAACATTTTTAAGATTAAAAATTTCGTAAAAATATTTTTAAATGTTTTCCTTTTTATCTACATCTATTTAAATCTGTTCATAATAAGTAATGCATCCGGAAATTTTACTTTCACTTGAATATATCTACTACAAAAGCATACGAAAGGTTGGAAAAACATATGGAGAAGACATTTTATTGCAATCAACAACGTTTCGGTTTTTCAAATAGTTTAAGAATAGAAATATTTTACATTCAGAACAGGTCATTCGAACGTTCCAATTGATAAGGTGAAAGAAAAAGTGTTTACCACAGCTGCTGTCATTTTTTGAGAAAATCGTCAAGAAACAATAAAAAGATTTGTCACAGCTTTTTTTCTAGGCACTGTATTTATTATCCGAATTTATCTTCCGCAGGTGTGAAGTGCCTGTGTAATATACGTCACTAACTGTAGTACCTTGATTACTTTGCCTCGAAAGAGAAATAATTCCTTTATTACACTGTTTGAACACGGTAATCCTGTTGATTGGGTGAAAATATCTTTTTCATATGCTTGTTGTAACATGGTAACTTCACATGCTTGTTGTAACATGGTAACTTCATATGTTTTTGTAACATGGTAACTTCACATGCTTGTTGTAACATGGTAAATTCATATGCTTGTTGTAACATGATAAATTCATATGCTTGTTGTAACATATGCTTGTTGTAACATAATAACTTCACATGCTTGTTGTAACATTGTAAATTCATATGCTTTTTATAACATGGTAACTTCACATGCTTGTTGTAACATTGTAATTTCACATACTTGTTGTAACATGGTAACTTCACATGCTTGTTGCAACATTGTAATTTCACTTGCTTGTTGTAACATGGTAACTTTATATGCTTATTGTAACATGGTAAATTCATATGCTTATTGTTGTTGGTAACTTTATATGCTTATTGTTGTTGGTAACTTTATATGCTTATTGTAACATGGTAAATTCATATGCTTATTGTTGTTGGTAACTGTAACTACATTACTTATCATGAGCAGAATTCATTGCCATCAATTATTATTTTTTAATTTTTGCAGGAAAAACGACAAAGAACTGGTCTTCGATTTGTACTTTTTAAATCAAATTCAATGACAGATATAATTACATTTATTAACAATACCATATACTTCAGCTTCTCTAAATATGCCATGATTTTAGATCTTACTGTTTCGAAGTTTATTATGAATAACTGTGTCTTTAAAGCAGAAAAAATAAAAGAATAAAACTATTCAGTTAAAATTTAATTTGATATTTCCCTTCAGAAATACTAATGTTTGAATAATAAAACCGTTTTTAACAGTACTGAGAAACAAAACCTTCTATTAATATATTCTTAATAAATATATGAATATAATGTATTTAAAAATTAATATATTTTGCTTTATTTTTTAAAAATTAATATATTTTGCTTTATTTTTTAAAAATTAATATATTTTGCTTTATTTTTTAAAAATTAATATATTTTGCTTTATTTCAAAAAGGCATTGAAGAAAATCAAATATAAGTATTAATTTCTTATTAAGTATTTTTTTCTTTCTAATGCAGCTGGCAAACACAGACACCTTGGTGTAGGATGCCTTAAGGCAAGTACTGCACAGACGTACTCACTTTGCATTACCCAGAGGGCGCGTGTAACTTGAAGATAAGCCACGGACGCTGAGTAACAATGCCCCCTCAATGCTCTACGATCTTATTAGACCGGGACCTACTTTTTAAAGTGGATTCCGAACCACTACAAACAACCATGGCACCACCGGGACTCGAACAAAAAACCTGTGGTACCGAGCGCCAGAGCGCTAGCCACTCGGACATTCAGGCCCTTTCTTATCAAGTATTAATATATTAATAATGGGTTTTCATTTTGAAAACGTACTTGTCAAATTTTTATTCTTGAATTAAAATAAAGTTGATTCCAACGTTTGAATTGATTGAAATATTCAAAAAGTTTTGAAATGGATTGAAGAATTAGAAATGAATTAAAGAATATACAAAATGGTTTATTTTACTATATAATGAACAAAAGGTAAATAAGCAAAAATTTTTAATTGTTAATAATAATATAGAAGTTATATCTATCATGCTGTACCAAAAAAAATCAATGACTCTAAGATCAATGTTTATTGAAATTATTTTTAAAAATTGCCAATGCAATCTAAATGGAAAATAAAGCAATAATTAAATTAATCATTTCCCACTCATGGCTAAAGATCCGAACTTGAAAAGAATTCAGTTTTCATTTGTTATGTTTTAGATGCATTGGCATTTAATACATTTAAATAGTTTTTATGGAAACTCTACTTTGCTTTATTGTTACTGATGGGAAAAAGAGTAATGGCATTATTACACATTAATTTAAAGCGTAATGGCACAGAATTTGCTTACTGTACAGAAAAATATAACCTATCATAGGCACAGCAACTGAATCAAGATTAAAACTAGATATAATTCTTTACAACAAAATACCGTTTATTAAAATCATCATTGTAGTATAGAAATTTATTAAATAAAATTCAATAATTTAGTTGATCTTTTTTTTCTGCAACGGACTAAGCAAGCGAATCGTGATCGAACACAAAAGATAAGACAGAGCCATGTGAAATTTAAATGTGTTATAGATAACATCAAGAAACGAAAAAGATATTATCATTTATTACTATATTCATAAAGGGTATCTGCAATATCTAGTGATGCTGTTGAAAATGTGAGCAATTCTCATGTTCTATCATAAAAGAACTGATATTTTCAGAAAGTTGCAATAACAAGTATTAATGCAAAAAGTTTAAAATTTGCGTGTTCGTGAGATATTTAAGCATGGTTGATAAACAGAAATACCTACTGTTTATAAGTACTTTTTTCAAGATGGAAAGCTCTAAAATGGATGGATAAAAATTTATATTTAATTTTTGACAGTAATAGTGATATTTTGGTATTTTTAATAGAGATTAAATCAATCACGAAAACCTAATTGTTTCCATTTAAGTAGTGAAAATTACAAAAATATTTCTTATGCTTTTAACATGAAAGAGTTTATATTTAATGATAATTTAATAAATAATGTACAACGTAATGTAATGTTATTTGTTATTGTTTGTATTCACCGTACACTTTAACCAAAAGCTCTTTGCCTTTAGAAGGATAAATGCATAGCAAATTCTGCCCTACCCAGAGTGTACCATACCTTTTTACACTTGAAATCTGTCCTAAAATTAATATTTGTTGAAATAATTTTTAATTAATAAATTGAAAATTCAATCTAACTGGAAAATAAAGCTATAATTAAATTAATCATTTCCCACTCTTGGCTAAAGATCCGAAACTGAATAGAATTCAGTTTTCATTTGTTATGTTTTAGATGTATCAGCATTTAATACATTTCAGTAGGTTTTTATGGAAACTCTACTTTGCTTTATTGTTACCTATGGGTGTAGTGTAGTGACACTTACTACACATTAATTTGATGAGTAATGGCACAGAATTTGCTTATTAACTAATTGTTTCCATTTAAGTACTGAAAATTACAAAAATATTCCATATGCTTTTAATATGAAAGAGTTTATATTTATATTTGATTCGAATTATTCCAAGGTAATTTGAAACCATTTCGAACGAGGTTAGAACTCCTAGGAGAGTTCTAACTTCTTCCTAGAGAGAGTTCTAACATAGGATTCTTTTTCTCTTTTCCTGTCTTACGCATTACCAGCCATTTATCCAAGACATTGCCATTATTGTATTCGTGCCTTCTCCGCTTATGGCCTCTATGGCATCGTTATTTATCCCATCCAGGCCATCTCATTTATCATTCTACCCTGCCATTTTTTTTTCTATCCTTGGCATTGAACCCTATAACCTTCAGGGTTATTAATTATTAATTCTTGAAAGCAGAATACTATTTATTAAAATTATTATTATTACTTTTTTACAATACTTATTTAAACTGAAGTTCATTAATATTTATTTTATGATACACCATTGACCATCGTGTTCCACATATGTAGGCTACGTACAGCATACATACGTAGTCATCGACTTATGATGAAGACAGGGTAGTTGATTTTTTCTACCAGTTGATGGTTGATCCAGTTTTTGTTGTTACCTACCTTTTGAATTTTAGGAGTAACTTGCTGGATTTTGCGTTTTATATGTGAAAAGCTACGGAAAACTCCCAGCAGACAGTTTGGCTGTTGATACGAGACAGTTAAAAACGTCTCCTAAATCCCAATCGATTCCACTCGTGTCTGACAACAATGACTGCAACTTATGCCGACCGTGGTTTCAAATCTAAGCCATAACTAGCCACAAATTAAGCGGAAATCCTTCTTGAAATCAACATAAAAATTTATTTAACTTTAAAAGCGTTGAGTTCTGATCTTAGAAAGATTTTTATAAATATTAAAATAGATTTTTTTTTCTCTTAGGTATATACTATAAAATCATTCATTTGATTTTTTATGATTGACAATAACCGATGATAATTTTCAATGGGTATTTATATATGATGAATTTGCATTATGTATGGGAATCATGTGAAATATGTATATAAAAGTGTAACTTGTTTTATTTTGCAATGAATTTTTTTCATGTAACGGTGGAATAAGAAAAAAGATATTAGTCTTTTTATGTAGTCTTAACGTGCTGGAAAACCTATCAACAACAAGAATTTAATATTTGTTTAAAAAAAAAAAACAGTAGCAAGTTCGCATAAATGGTTTGACCTTCCACTAAAAATTAATATTTCATTCAAAATTTTATATCAGGTGTTTTAGATATTAAGTTGTTATCGTTATAAAAAAGAATGCAATTTGGCTAAGAAACTGTAGTAAATCCGCAAAAATCCAAAAGCTCGATTATGAATGACATTAATACCAGATTTTCCTAGACTCTATCTGAACTGTTATTTTACAGATTTTCATTATTTCGCATTTTTTATGGTATTTTATTAAAGTAAAACATATTAAAACGTACCATGCTTTGTCAAAAAGGAATGTTAAAAATTTTATATTTTCAGTACAAAGATGTTTAACAAATCATTAATAGCAATCTTTGAGCATATCTAGATTGTAAAATGTATTATTTTAACATTAACTATCGTGCCATTTTTTCATGAGTTAAACCGTCTGAACAAAATATTGAATGTTTATTACATATCTATTATTAGGTATAACTTTTACATTGTTGTTTTCACATTGATCGAGTTGTAAAGATTATAAAATCAAACATTGCTAATGTTCGAGATACAGAGGTCCGATTTTTTTTTCGAGTTGCGGAGGGAAAATATATACTAAAACGGCTTGTGGGGATTGACAAATTATTTCGGCACATAGAGGGTTGAAATTCCGAGTAATGGAGGTTTTGGGGCTTGAAAGGAAGGGAACAAAAAATTTTTTCGAGGCTTGGAGGTTTTTGACATACAGAGGTTCTACTGTGCATCCTGTATAAGGGAGCAAAAACAATATCCTCTTCATAAGCTCACCAAGGATGGTGGTGGGCTTGAGGATCCTCCATGCCCATAGTTTAAGCCAGGGATGGGCAAACTACGACCCGCGGGCCAACTCCGGCTCGCCGGAAGGTTCTATCCGACCCGCGGATAGAATTTTAATTTGCCGATCACAGGGAAATTAAAACAAGTACAGATTTATATATTATATACCCATATCCTTTTCTACTTTGATTAAATATTTTTTCTTCTTTTTTTTCAAAGGACTGATGTCCTTTTTAATTTCTCTATTTTTGTTCTACAAAACATAAATCCACGGAAATAGCAAGTACAGGCAGCTTTCAATCGGTAAAGTGTTAAAAGCGGAAGTTCTTTTTTAGTTAAGGCCAACAAGCATTATCTCTTTCTTGGGGAGCAGACATATGGGAATCCAATATAGATGAGTTAGACCTGACATGTTGCAGACTGCGCAACCAGCGCAGCCAGCGGCCATTTTAAGCTCCAGCCAGAGGAATTCTAATATTGATTGCGTATGGAAAGATTGCGGACACATAGCATCATTGTGAATAGTGGTGAAATTGTTAAAAGTGTAGCATAGCTAGTGCTTTTGGGGTTATTCGTAAAATATTTGAAAAATAAAGTATATATATATACATATATATATATTATTTTTAATAATATTATCAATATTATGGTAATAATAAATAGTTATTAATATTTTTAAAATTTTAGAAAAATTTATGT
Source organism: Caerostris darwini (assembly GCA_021605075.1). Classification (NCBI taxonomy): domain Eukaryota; kingdom Metazoa; phylum Arthropoda; class Arachnida; order Araneae; family Araneidae; genus Caerostris; species Caerostris darwini. The sequence continues at coordinate 203,869 of BPLQ01003816.1, read as the reverse complement.
TGGCCCGCCAAACTTTTTTTTTTAGATTTTTGGCCAGCGAATAAAAAAGTTTGCCCATCCCTGGTTTAAGCAGATTGCCAAATCTCTGTTTAGATGCGAATTTGCGCATACCAAATAGCGATATTTCATTCAACTTAATTTGTTAAATAGAAGCTTTTTTTTTTATAAAACCTGTACGACAAGTCATTTTTTTGTAAGGCATTTGTTACTTCAATCTTGTTACCAGACTAGTTCTGTGTCGGTTGAAATTTTTCGCAGTATTCCCATCGTATTGTTTAGCGTAAAAATAAGTAATAGGCTTTAAGGTAAATGTATGTATTATTATTTAAAGACATCTTTTTAATTGCTTTTTAATTATTGTTATTTAAATCTAATTTCTAAACCGAAAAATTCAATTTCGATATTAAAAAAACCAAAAACAAAAAACAGAAAAGTTTACCTCCCAACAAATACAGGTTGATTTGTTAAAAGATTTTTTTTCCGAAAAACAATGTTTAAACCATTTTAGCATTAATTGCTGAGCCAATTGACAGAGAAAATAAAAGGGTTTGTTAATCACAAAACCATATTAATAAAATTTGATGCATTATTCCAAATAACGATAAATTGACAGAAAGAAAGTTACGTGAAATTATATTTTTGAAAAATGTATAACATTTCAACTTTTATAATATTTCTACCAGTGCCTCCATTTAGGAAAGGGAATTAATATTGTGGTTCTCTAAATTTCCCAAAACTGCAATATGGAAGAACTCATTTGAAGCCTTAGGCAAATGCAACAAGAATATATGAAATAACATATATTTCTTATCAAAAATATTCTCCACTCTATTAGAGAAATCTTACGTAAATGAAAGATTTCTTTTTCACGATTACGAAGGCTTTAGCCTTCGTTCGTAATCGTGAAAAAATAGGATAAAATAGGTCTTGCCATGTTTCTCAAATAGGTTACGAAGGCTATTTGTAACCTATCTTCTCTAGGCCTTCGTAACCTATTTGAGAAACATCGCAAGAGCATCTAAATGGTTTAGTTTTATTAAACAGCTATCGAAATTTTTAAATTGCTAAGCTGATAATTTGTAATAGCTGAGAAGACAAAAGGGAAAAAAATTTAATTTCAATTTATAATTTGATTATGTATTTAAATTTAAAATTTTAGTGGAATAGTTCAATTTTAATGTTATATTTTTCATGTATTTATACCAAATTATAGAAAAGTAAAAATTATTAATAAAATGATAATAATTAAAACTGCAATTTCGACTTTAGATACATTTTCCTCTTACATGTAGTTTAGTGTGATCTATAGAGTGTTCTCAAACGATAACTCTTCATTTTGTTGTGTTATTCCAAGACAAAATCCTAGGTGAGCGAATAATGTTGTTACTTGAAAAAAACATTTTTAAGCGGGACGTATTTTTGTGAAAATCATGATCAACGTTTATTATAACATTATCATAATCTCATTAAATATATTCTTGAAGAAAGCATTCAATGACTGATACATCCATTAATTTGTGAACTCTGATGCATGGGCTAAAAAAACATGACAAAATTATTAGATTGGAAACCTGTATCCAGTTTAGAAAATTCTTGTTGTAATTTGTTCTAAATTAAAAAAAAAAAAAACATTGAATAAAATATATACAATATTTAATTGTTTCTATTTTAATAATCTTCAGGGTTTTCATCTTCATCAAAATATATAACTTTTAAATTGCCTATCAATGAATCTTTTAATTAATGATCCAATATGGGATTGGCCTACTGTGGTAACCTATGGCCTGGTATCCCGGATAAGTTAGTGAACCTTTTTTATGTGTAGTACAACGTTATCTATCTGTAAATTTTTAACTATTTTTATTAAGTAAATGACAAACCGGTCATATGAATGATTTCTTATAAAATTTGGAACTATAATATATCAAGAGTGAAAACGAAGCGAAAATGGAAACGAGAAATTTATTTTTCACTTACTCTTTATTGTGATGATAATAAAGAAATACTTGCCCATTTCATATCGCATTTTAAATGAACTATCAAAAGGATAAGGAGGAATCATTCTAAAGTTTATTATAACATCATCAGATGCAATAATGGCCATCTCAGTGAACTCTGAAGGGCAAAAAGTATATGGCTCGACTCTGTTATGTACTGTAACTTGAATAATGCAAATTGAATAAGCACATGTCTAAAGAAATATAAAACAAATAAAATGTTAAGTTTTCCTAAATTAAAAAACTATCTAATAAAAGAAATATGAAAAACAAATTGATTTGCAAAGTAATTATTTGGAAAAATCAAATTTATAAATTTCTTTTAATTGCATACTCTTTACAGTTTGATTGTTTAAATAATGATTGTGAAATTATTAGTCTCATATTCTAATGTGTAACTTTCTAGACTAAGTTATACGAAAGAGCCTGGAGGAACAATAATTTTCCAACACTTTTCAAAATAGTTAGTAGAACGTCTTGATTCTTCTATCATCCCTTCAATACGAGTTTGTATGAAACATGCATCAGACACGAAACCTGAAAAAAACATCATAATCAAATGTCACAATGCAAGTTTTTGATATTTTAGAAACCTTTTAGATCTGAACGCATTTAGTATTTGTATTAGACTTACTTTGTTATTGTGAATCATAGATTTTTATTGATTTGTTATATGTCATAGACACTTTATAGTAGATTCAACGATGCTTTATAGTAGGTTGATAGTATGTTCATTAATGCTTTAATACGTCTCTGTGTGTAACACAGCCTTGAGTGTTTGTAAAGCACATTTAAATAGGGTCGTCGCTGAGAATATACACTAATTTGCTACACTATATACTTATAGCCATGAAAGATTTTCACATCGTATGATTTGAATCTAATATTTTGCGAAAAGAAAATATTTACGTTTTTTTTTTCTATTTACTTTACAGTTTGTATGTTTCTTCGTCTAACCAAGAGCCTGGGGTTTTTTTCGTTTTTCCCCTAATTTATTCCAAATTATACTAATTTTGCATTAATTAACCTATGCTTCCAAAAGGCTCAGTTCTGATGGATAAGCTCATTAACATTTTTTCCTTCGATCACAAAAATCTTCTTCTCGGTACCACTAGTACCAAATTTAATTTTGAGTTCTTCCCAATCAGGGCAGCAACAAGGAAAATTATCACACCAAGCGATGCAAATTTTATGCTTTATTTAGTTTGTTTTGTAAAAGCAATGAAAAGAATAAACTTTTAATCAATTTACCCTATTGTAGAAATATAAAAAAAAAATACGAAATTTTATCGATATCTTTATATGTTAGAACGTCAGATGAAGATCGCATGGATTTGATATTTGTTTCATCTGTAATTTCCAGATCTTCATTTTCCATACATAATTTCTTCCAAAATCTTATTTTCTAATAAATGTTTTTACTGTTCCAAAAATTATACTTAATTCCTTCTCTTTAATTGAAATGCTGAGAGTCAAAAATAAATGCACCATTATCAATAAATAAAAAACACTAAATTAATTAAAGGTATTGATTAAGTTGTGTCAACAATAATAACCATTAAAAACATATCTCTTAACTGATGCATATTCTTTAATACCTTATTTCCTAAATGACGTTGAATATCCCCAGAAAATAAAACAAGATAAGATTAATTATTGCAAAACCTATTCTTTCTATTAATTATCTTCTATGACATTATATATAAAAATAATTAATGATAATGATGATATATTAACGATTTAGATTAACTTCTCTTCTTAGTACTTGTTAGTACTTCTTAGTAATTATTGTGCTTTTAATTTTTTTTTTTTTAACAAACTACAATAATTCAAGGGGTATAAAGTTATTTTTTTAAACCTTTTCCATATTTTTGTTTTCTACGAAAAGATCGAAGAATGATAATCGATTTATTAAAATTATTTTATTTTAAGATATAGTTTCAATTCTGTTTCTATTTTTCCGAAATTCAGTCCATATTCAAACTAGTTTTGTGCCAGAGTTTTGTTTCTGAGTTAATTTCTATAAATGAAATTTACAACCGCTAACTTTATCGACAGTTTTTGTATTAATTTCGAACGTTTATTTTATTTTTAAAATAATTTTTAAAAAAAAAGTTAATCTTAAATTTAAAAATTTCTAATTTAATTACAAATAATTAATTTAATTAAAAAAATCACATTTATGAAACCTAATTAAATAATTGTTTTTAATTATAATTAATATTTCAAAAATAATTAAATGAATAAGTAAGATTATTTAATAAAAATGATTAATTAATTCTAAATTCATTGTTTTTCGAATTATGTAAATATACTAATTTTTACAAAAAAATAACCGATAAAAAAATCGATTTAATAGTAAATTGCAGTAAAGAATAAATATTATTTCAAATTACAGCTGACTCCTAATAAATTATAAATATTTTTACAACTTATTGTTTATAAGTTATTTATTTATTAATTTAATTTATTTATTTTTAATTTAAAGAAAATGATAATTTATATATATATAATGAATAATACATTTGGTTAGCTGATTTTCCAAAATAGGGTTGGAAAGTAAAAATTTATTAAAAAACTTATATTTTTTTTATTATAATTGAAAAAAATAATAATAAATTATTTTTTATTTAAATATTAATATATAAAAATATTTATTTTAATATTTAATATTATATTTAAATTTATATTCAAATTATATTATATTTATTATTTATTATTATTTTTAAATATAATAAATATCTATATCTTTATATTAAAACATTTATATTTTTAAATTGAATTTTTTCTAGTAGAAAAATCTAATATTTAAATGCTGTTAACAATGTCTATAACGTAAAAACATTAAGCAGAAATTTAAACTAACAAGACAGCACTAAATCAGAGTAACAAAACAGCACCGAAGTGAACAGTAACTTAACCAATTATTATAATTTTCAAATGTCCTAATAATTGCATCGAACTAATTATATTTCCTTGGATAAATTATATTAAATAAAGTTACCATGAATTTTTATTCAAGAAATTTTCAAATAGAAACAACATAAGACTTACTGAATTTAGAAGCTAATATCAACAGGATGGCCTTTAGATACTTGAAGAGAATCATATCATTTGAAACCTTTCTGCTCGACGTTCTGCTAATCTTTGAAAAAGTTCTTGGGTGGGTTTCGGCTAGCAGAAAGAATGACCTTTCGAACCTACGCTTATCTTAAAATAATAAATTAAAACTGTAATCTGAGAAGTTGTTTACTTCTAATCTATTTCCACGACAGAGCCTTCCTTTTATTTTATATCAAATTTCTTAAAAGGACGATTGTTGCACTGTATACGATGACTAGTTACTTTTCTTTAGGAGTTACAAAATAAGTATGTTTACATTGATGAATTTATGTATGTCTAGATGGAATTTATGTACTTAACTGTCTCGTTCTTAATTAGTTTGTAATACGATATATGTTTAGTTGTTATGTTTCCTTTTAATGGTGTATCAGTGAATTCTTCTAGATGCCTAATTAAAGAAAATAATTAAATTGAAAAATTAAAAAAAAATCTTATTTTTCCATTTGATGTGTTCCTCAAAATATTAAGTTATGCAAAAAAAAATATGAATTTTGTGGAAAGATAAATTTTTAAACCAATTATATTGTGTAAAATATGCTGAAAGGATTGATGTCTAAATTCAATTCTGGTATTGTAAGCATCCATAATAACATAGAATAAATTCAATAGTTCTTTTGATAAAATATGTGAATATCGTGGACTGTCTGATGGCAGCTTTTATTGATATACAAATAAGGAAAAGGTTTTGTTGAAAGCCATCCTAAAAAGGAAATGTCCTCCATTTCCGTCAAAACTTATATTATCATACATAATGAATAAATAAAGAGAAATGTCATCGAATATGAGGAATTGAAGTATATTTATTTAAGCGCACACTATATACTGAAATAATAAGAATATTGTACATAATTTATTTACAATTAATTAATTAATTAATTAATTTTTATTTACAAGCATTATATATATATATATATATATATGTATATGTATCAAATTTCAAATAATAAGTTCATCTAACCACCTATTCTGGACGTACGTCTCCATTAACGTCTAAGAAAGTTTTCAGTACTTTCGCATTTCTAGAGGTACAATTGGCCGTGGTTTCAATGGAGGATAACACGTTTCTGTACGCGTTTCCCAAGTTCTGCGAAATCCAGGAAAGTGAGGATATAGAATTGATGGACAGCCCTGCAAGATCTGTGGATCTAAATCATATAGAAAATGTCTACGATACTCTTGGATAGGTAATTTCACCTTCCACATCCCAGAATCATCCAGTGCCAGAAATTAACATTGTTGGTAAAGTGAGAGCAACTATCATAGGGATTCCTCAGCTGCCTAGTTTTCAATAGAAATTCATGTTGTTAAAGTTGTATAGTTGTAAGAAGACATGGAAGAGGAGTAATACCCACTATTTTGTTGTTTTTGTTCAACGTTGCAAGATCTGTTTCATACTTTCGGATGTTTATGAAGTTCACAAATCATTAAAAAATATGTAGTAGTTCTGGATATGTATTATACAGACATTAAATTAAAACTTTTTTTTTTTCATTTAAATAATATTAAAGCTACCTCTTTGAAGTGCTTGTTGCCGAACCGGACTTTCAGATAAATTATATCAAGTGTACTTCAGCATCTTGTTTTGAAAGTTTACTTCAGTTTCTGATTCATCTGATTTCTCTACATAACAATGTATGTATAAAGTAACACGAGAGGATAAATTATTAGCGCCATCGTTGATAACTTATATCATAAAATTTATTCAAAAAATGAATGAAAATTACTAAACCAATACATTTTAACAATCAAAAGTTAGTAAAAATTTGCAAGGAAAAAAACTTAAAAGATGCATAAAAACGACATTCATAAGAAGTCCTTCGTCGCTCAGAATAACCCTATTAAATTTTTGCGTAAGACTTTATTTATATAAGGCTTGCGAAATGATAGATATCTGTTTGCTGTCTTTATGAATGTGTGTGTGTGAGAAGAAAATATCAGGAAGTTTATTAAAGTAAACAAGAAGTCAGTCAATTAAGTATAACATTGTAAAATATTATGGCCCATTTGTGAAAAATCTTACTATGATCAAACAGTTAATTTTAGTTCTATAAATATTTTCCTACGATATATTTCTTTTTATATGAAAAAATTAGCAGTATTCAAAACAATATTAAAATTTTTTTATTGAGGACTCGTTAGTAAGACGGCATTTTTTGTTTGACATTGGTTGAAGTATTTATGACATGACATAAAATTCTGCAGTATTTCAGTAGTCTTATATAATATTTATATAAAGGACTGTAGTTAATACTTGTGATTTATAATAAAATTGAATTAATTTTATTTTGATTCATTTATACGAATTTTGTTATTTTATATCTCAATGGATTCTTTTCCGTATAGTAGATAGAACTGAGATAAATTAATTAGAAATAAGCCATTATATGGAACAAACATAAACCAATTAAAAATCAAATGAAGATTTATTAATAAAAAATATTATCATTAGTCAGTAATTTGATTTCTGATACTGGGAAATTTATTATGAAACCAACTAATTAGTATAAAACCAACCAAATATTAGATAAATATGATACAAAATTAATTGTAGTGAAAAGTATATAATGTTTCGAAAACTTCTATTAATATAATTAAGAATATCTAAATTTCTGGGCTTTGAAGAAACATAAAAAAATAAGATTTGGAACTTTTATCAATCTGTAGAACCAATAATTCCACCTACAGACTTTTGGGGTTAGCATCCCATTGATTTTGAAAATGATTCAGCATTTTTTTTTATAGTAACCAATCTAAAAATTTGAATAATCAAAGGATTTAAATTTTTTTTGTTTATATTCATGACTGTTCACAAATATATATTAATTGAGCAGATTTACGCGTTTTAAAACTATATTAATTAAACAATATAATGCAATTTTATAATAAAATTCCCAGAATCAATTTAACCAATAGAATCTGAAGCAAATACTTGAAAAACACACATTCGTTGATAAGTGATTTCCTAATAATTAAAAAATTGAGATTCTTACTCAAGAGAAAAAAGGAAAGCATTAAAAAATACACGGAACTGAATATAGACTGTTGGCTATTTAAAAAAAATTATCTCATAAATTGCTATAAATTAGAAAAAAAATAAATGAAGTAGTTTTCTTATATTCATTGATTATTGTTGTATTAAACAATAGCCAGATGCTGAAAAAAACATGAAATATTTTTTTTTAACAAACAAGTACTAAATGACATTTATTGTTTACATGTGATTTTGTAAGTGGTAATAGTATTAGTGGTGTAAATATGCAGTTTACAACATGAGCATGTATGTATTAAGATAAGAGTAACGTAAACTAATATATATATATCACAAAAAAATGTCTCTCCTTTAAAAAATATTAAATTTCATTAATAAAACTCAGATGTAACAATATTACATAAATATATATGTTGCTATTGACAATTAAAATTTAGTCCTTTATTTCATGCACTAGCAATCAATATTTCTTTTCAACATTTCAATTACTCGGCTTGAATATTTTTAGCAATGTCGAAATTGCTTTGATAATACAAAATCCTTTTTTTAATTATATTGTTTTTTTAAAATTGAAGTACAAAGTTTTCGTTCACACTGCCAATCACACATTATAATTTGCTTGATGTAACAGATTTTTTCAAATTCTAGTCTTGATACATACATCTTTATTATCGAAATATAACCCTATTACACCAGCTATACCATATACTAATAACCCTATTACACCAGCTATACCATGTACTAAACACCCTATTACACCAGCATAAGACCGTTGCTGATTTTATAGACCACGGGAAATAGCTGTGGAATTTCATCCTCCGAAATGATATAGGCCACTTGCATGACACAATGCATGTGAAATTGTATGATTGTATTCAAAATTGTGGCAACTACAGCGGTTGTTAATGTACCAAAGTTTTTCTCTTGAAATAGTTCTTCTTTTACATACTTCAACATATGACGTTGAAACTTTAATCAAATATATATAATATGTAGACATACTTTGTGCTTTGCGTAAATTTTATATTAAATTTTTGCAAATTAAAAAATTAAAAATATTAGTTTTCAATATTTATAAAAAGTATTAATTATAAAATTCTGAAAAATAAAAATATTCTTTTTGGAACGAATAAAAATTATTATAATTTTTATCATCTTAACTGTTGAGAATCCGCAAAATTTTACTTGAAACATTTTTATACATAAAAAAAAAAATCACAAAAATATTTAACATCCCAATCATAAATTACATAAGACTATGCTGATACATGTTTTTAATAAAGCAATTTATAATAAATGATTAAAAATTGTTGTGTATTTTTGATTTTTTTCTATGTATTTTTTAACTTTTAATAAATGAAATTAATAGTTACTCTATACACGTTTTAATAAACTATTAAAGGGTTATAGCAAAAAATACAAATTATTAAATTTAACCCCATAGTATAAACATTTCTAAACCGTATTTCTCATGTCTGATTTCGAAGCACCTGAGGTGCAGCCCTTTGTCCAGTTCTCTGGGAAATCAGGCAGCCGCTCAAGGGGAATCTGTGAGATTCGCCGGGAGCTTGGTTGGGCAGAAACAGGCATGTCCCACGGACTTCTAAGATATCTCCTGCTATGCAAACCCGCGGATACTGTGTGTTTGCTACGTACTTTGGAGAGTTTTGTGGTGTGAGGAATACTTATGACAATTTGATAAAAATAAGCAATAAATTCAAGAATAAAATATTCTCTGATAACTAATATGATATCCAATCCTTTTTGAAATTTTGTCTATGGGTTAGATATACAAAAATTAACATTATTAGATGTACAATAATCGATAACATACATTTAGGTTACAAATAGGCATATCCCTCAGTCTCACAGTCTCATCAGTTATTTGTAGTATAATGTAAAATAAAATGCATTTTTGTTATTAACAAATTCCCTGCTAACGCAGAATGCAAAAATATAAATTACACATTCCATCATGTTTAGAATAAAGAAAAAACTTCCATACTGCCCTTTTTTCAGTTTAATTTAAAAGAAATAAATGTTTTACTAAGAAAACTTTTATTAAAAAATATATACTTAGATAAATATAAAGCATATTTAAAAAAGTACATTTTTAAATCATCTGAAAGTCACAAATTGCTTAGAAATATTAATCTGTTGATAAAACTAACCTTCCTTTTGTAACAAAAGAAAATTAATATTCATATAACATTCTTCAAGTTCTCAGATATGTGCTCTCTTGTACCACATGATAATCTGTGATCCGTCTTTCACAGTCACTTTATCAGGACCTACAACAGAATATACGTAAATAACATACAGAGAAGTACAAAAAACTTATTTCATAAAAAATAAATATATTAATTTTAACCTACTGTTATTTTGAAAATATATTTTCGTCATTTATTTCAGTTAATTTTCTGAAATAATTATTGTGTTCATATTAAAATACTTTTCAATGTGAAAAAAAATGTTATTCATTTGACTACGTAATTATTATTGCTTTACCACCGTGAATTAATTATTGATGATTATATTAAAAGCTTTGACATTTATTTTGCTACAATTTTTAATGATGTTTCATGCAGCAGTTGTTTTAAAATCCAGTAGTTTACTTAATATATGTGTAAGTGAACAACCATATATTTGCAGAACTTTCAATATTATAGTGAATTTTCTTATATAATCCAGACTTACCAAAGTTAAAAATTACACTAATATATATTATCATAAAACTGAAAATTAATTTTAAAATGTTTGAAAATATTTTATCTTCTTTATAACTAGAATTAAAATTAGCAACACACACTTGATAGTTTAATTTTTAAAGATAATATATATTAACTTAATTTATAACTTTAATAAATCATGATTAGAGGAGAAAATCACTAGCATATTGAAAGTTCTACAAATATATGGTAGTTTACTTATAGTTATTAAATAAAGTAATGGAATTTAAAATGACTTAAACCTAAAAAATAATGCATAGAACATCATTAAAAGTAATTTGATAGTTTAATTATAGCAAACTAGCTTACAATTAAACTATGAGATTGATATAGTGAATTGCATTTTAAATTTTAGATAAAAATATCTTTATTTTATTCGTGTTTTACTACCAGTTAAATGAGTATATGGTATTGATTTTATGTTACATACTTCTGATATTTTATAAAGACAAATAACGCTTGAGGATCTAAAATTAACTAAGCTAGATAGAATTATCATTTTTACACGTCAAATTCAAAGGGAAAATGCCATGAAGAATTTTAAAAAAATCATATTTTAATAAAAATATGTCTATAGCAAAAAACAAAAGTTACTAAATTAAATTAAAATCAAATAAAAATTATAATTTCTTTAAACATTTAATGTTTGAGGGCTTAAAAGTAACTAATGCTGATAGAATTATCCTATTTGCCGGTCAAATTCAAATAGAAAATCCCATGAAGAATTTTACAAAATCATATTTTAACAATAAAAAAAAAAGTCTAAAGAGAAAACTCAAAAATTACCGCAATTAAATTAGAATCAATTAAAAATTATATGAGTTAAAAAATTATTAGAGATTTTTCAGATCTTTGTAATTGGTTTTCTATCATGAATGACATGGAGCAATAATTATTATAAAGCTACCATTTTCTATTTTTTTATTTCAAACATCAAGGTGCAATTTATTAAAAAAAAAACACATCACGTTTTAAAATAATTTAGATAATAAAATATTAAAAAAATGTTTAAAAGATGATTAAAATAATAATAAAAGATGTTTAATTAATTTAGACAATATTTTGTGAATAGAAGAAAATTAAAAAATATCAATAAATGTTGAACATATCAAAAATTAATTATAATAAAATTATCACTAATTTGCCAGTACTTTACTAATAATTCACGAATTTGCATAATAAAATTTGGCACAAGATATTTAACGGTTTGAAAAAAGATATTAGATTTTCAATTATCAATTTAAATTATTTCTTCATTAATAAGAAAATGGATATCAATAGTAATTAATTCGAAGACTCTAACTAGTATTTATTGCAAAATATATTGAAAGCACATAAATTGAAAGACTTATCCCTACTTTCTGTCAAATGTGTCATAGATTCCTTATTTTGTCCAAAATATAGCAACCAGAATTGGCCATTCTCAAAATCATTTGTTATGTTGTCTATGTCGTAGATATAAAGTTTCTCACCCATTTTCTTCCACAGAAATCTGAAAAACACAATTAAAGGATTTGATAGAGTGAAATAAAAAAAGTTACACAATAAAATATTTAATATTTATGAATTAAACTATAAAGCTTAAAAAGAAAAAGTACATTTGAAAATATACTCATAAAAATATATTGTACATATAAGAAGAAAGCATAAGTACTAAAAATAAAGAAATAAATAAAATAAAATTTAGGAACAAATTGTTTTCAACTGTTTTATTATAATTTAATAAGAATGTTAAATTAATAGTAGTAATGACACTGGAAGCTGAATTTTCCCTATACCATGTGGAATTGAATTAACCGGACCAAAGCGGCTACTATTCTGATGCTAAATTTCATGAATATAGCTGCACTTGAGTACCAGACAACCAGCTGAAAGAGTATATCCAATTACGGAGAATTTAAAAGTGGGTTTCCTTTTTATACAAAGATCTCACATTGTGAACAACTCGCGGCTCAGTGTCAATGTGTGGCGCTGGCGAGTATTGGGTTGAGGTTAAATCCACTGGCGGGTTTGTTGTATTGTTTCAAGAAAGGAGAATCTGAGTCACGCAATGCAGGACGCTGAGGATTAGACACACAGTTCATACGCTCTATACACTAACCAATCAACAAATAACCTTTCCTTTCAGAATTCCGATTTCCTGGTGTTATACAACATGAGATTTAAATATTGACCATCTTTAGAGATCTTGATCATTGTATTTCTCAGTAAAGCCAGCTTAAAAATTGCTGCCAGCCCGCGACTCTAACGACATTCAGTATTTCTTGAGATAAAATTTTGTTAATTATTATGAGTTTTAATTCAAATTTTAAGTAGATTAACTTTTATTATTTTATATTTTAAGAAAGCGTATACAAAATAAGTCTTACTTGTATTTATTATCTGCGACTTGAGCCAACTGCATGACTTCATACGCTGTGATGTTCTCTGGTATTCTAAGCCATATAGTGTGGATTATATCCTTCTCGTCACCTACGTAAAGTGAGTATTGCACTCGCATTTTGGGTCCAGCCATATTTTTAACGTCTACCACCGAAATACCTTTAAATAAATATATTGACTCAATATTAAGTGATATTTACTAAAACATGCCAGTTACTTTAAAATAAATAAATTCATATGTTTAAGTTTTTCATATATAATGCTCTCACATCAATAGCAAATTTGCCAGGAATTCTCAGAGCTTTCAACTACATGAATTGAAAATGCAGGCAAGGTTACCTTAAAAATCTTCGTAGTAATTATTATCAACTTATAACTGTCCATTGGCAGACTATTCGTGATACTCATAAGTTTAACTCAAAATTCAATAACGATACGAAATACTCATTATTTATTCGAATTAAAATAGAGACATCATTTACTATATATACGATAAAAGATGAAGTTGTGGCTTCCATTTCAAAAGTTTAAATTAACACACACACACACATTATATATATATATATATATATATATTATATATACTAGCTGACACGGCAAACGTTGTTTTGCCATATATATTATTTCTATAATATATAAATTACATTATATAATAGTTGTATATACATCAAAAATAGTTATTTACATATTTTCTACTAATTATGGCAATTAAAAAATAATCAACATCAATCTCAGTGCAATGGAGTGTACAATATTTTTGGTTAGTCCGCTTTAGCCAGCACAAACAAACTGGATTGTTTATCCACACGCGAACATGGCACGTATAGTTGTCCGTGGGAAAAACATGGTGTGCCCAAATCTAAGCCACAAACAGACATCGTTTGGCCTTGCGACTTATTGATTCTCATTGCGAATGCCAATCTAATTGGAAATTGAATACGTTTGAATTCAATTGGCACATATGTGGGAATCATAGGGATTTGTGGCAGCAATATATTTTCACCTCGATACTTGCCATTAAAAATGCTGGCTTCTATAACATTTTTCATTAATTTGTTAATGACTAATCGTGTTCTATTGCGCTGCCGTGATGGATTCAAATTACGAATCAAAATAACTGGAGATCCAACCTTTAATTGTAAATGATGCTGTGGCATGCCTGGCAAATCCAATGAATTCAAAATCTCAATTGGATAATTTACAGCTTCATTGGCATCGCAAACTGTATCGATAGATTTGTATGACACCAAGTCCCCTGGCAACAACTATTTTATCTTGGAATTTAAACCATTGGCGTCCACATTTTTTGCTGCCAAAATTGCTCTTTCAGCCAACCAATCAAGATATTTGAATTGTGTGCATACATCGGGAAATATGTGGTCGATGAGATTATTTTGCTAATCGATGATTGTGCAGAAATCTGTCGGCAATTTTATGCATTCAGTATTTTCATGAACAGCAACTTTTCCATCTCCAATATCTAACAGTTGTTTTGAGAATGTTTCAGCGGATGGATTTTGAAGCATTTGAATTCGCATGTTTATTTTTAGTTGCAATTTTTCAACATTACGCTACAGTGACGATGATTTTAAGCAAGCGTTGATCTCATCAACGTACGTTGAACGTGGAATGGCAGGAAGTGTTTGCTTGAAATCACCTGAAAGGAGTAACAGAGTGTCGCCAAATAGTTTGTCGTTGTTTTTTATATCCTTCAATTTCCTGTTCAATGCCTCAAGCGAATGTTTGTGTGCCATAGTGCATTCATCCCAGATGATAATTTTACACTGTTTCAGCACTGTCGCCATGGACGATTGTTTCTTTATATTGCACACTGCATCTGGGTTACTTTGAATATTCAGTGGCAGCGATTTGGTGAACTCATACCAAAATGACTGATTTGTAAATTGGCAATGACAATGCAAAGATACTCGATAGCAATCAATGCTTCATTGTACATTGTGAATAGTTGCACCTTGTACGATGTCGATGCATTATATCTTCATTCATTAAATCGTTGTGATTATCCCACAACGTTTGTGCTCGAGCCGGGAAACATGTAGCCGACACTATAACAAATAGTAGACGAATTTGTGTTCCTGTACAGCTAATGCTGCTTCAGTAAGCATACTGTCCCAATGATTGCCGTCTTCTGGCAAGCCTAGTGCAAGGCATGCATCTTTATTCGTTGGATACTGTTGTACATTTATTTTACGTATATCTTGAAATGATAATGGGCCGGTGACATAAACCAACAACAGTCGCAGATAAAAGCAGTCAGTCTGCATTGGATTGACTGCATATACACGACCCAAATTGTTTGATTTGAATAAACCGGGGCATGCATCAACTGGTGTGCCTTGCTTGCAGGGTATCAATTTTTTTTATTGAGTCCATGTAAAATAGCGTGGTACTTTTGAACAGAGTAGTGTTTGTGCGAAGGCACCAAAAGCATCCGCACGATTGCACAATTCAAAAAATTCGGTGACTGTAGTTTTTGGTGGATTTATAGCACGATCAAGCGCTGTCTCATTAGTGAAAAATACGCGCTGCCGTTTTCAAGATGGACAGCTAAATGAATAACTGTTGGATCCCGTTCAAGAATTGGGAAACTGAAGATACGCCAGACAGCTTCATTGGAGCTGATGTACCAGCCAATTTGGTAATTCTTTATTTCATCGTTGTTATTCAATGGAGGAGCATTCACATTGGTATTTTCAATTCTAAATACAGCCATATCACTTCCTTTATTCACATACTTGCAAGTACATTTGATGCTCTTTACCGAACTGCAGAACTCAACATTAATATGAGCATTGAACGTTTTGCTCAGTAGAGGTGAATATGGTACAACCCAACGATTGTCAATCTCAATGTCTACGTTACTGTTAGTTTTAGTAAATGATTGCCCGCCATTATCGGTACTTCTTCGACGATGTATTGGATACTCGTCGGCATGTGTGACCGTATCGTTGGTGAAATCTTTAGGAAAACGCTTTGTACATTTTTTATCTACCATGCAAGGCGATGAACGATTCAGATGGCCGCATGGGCCATGAATCATGTTTGTAGTGACAATATCAAACAATAATTGATCAGTAAACGGATTTGGAATTTCTGCAGAAATTAAATTATCGATGTCTTCAGGACTTAACTAAACATTTTTAATTAACATAATTTTGCTTAATAAACATTAACACGCGCTACGCGTGTAAATATAATTTAATGCTACACGTGCAAATATAACAGTGTTTGTTCTGTTAATATTTGATTTACCTTTAACAATGATAAAACACGTATATTATTTAACACGTAAATATTTCTCTTTTAAATTAAAACTATTCCCACAAAAATGTTGAAGCCTATTCCTACTAACAATAAAACCTACTTACCCCCTTCTATTAAAACTCTGATAACTAATAAGAACAACGCGCGTAAACTATGGCAAATTTATCGTGATCCTCGCAGCAAAAATGTTTATAATCATCACCAGAATATTCTTAAAAGGGCAATTGCAAAATACCGGAATGATTGTTGGGATCGGTGCCTTGAAACAGCAATTGTTGAGAATGGTTCGATCTGGAAACTCTGCAGCAACCTTCGTAAGAAAAGGTCTAAAATACATTCACTACAGGATAGCAATGAAGAAGTTACTACTGACATCCGAAAAGCTGAAATTCTAGCAACTTCGCTGCAGGATCAATTTCAAGAAAACCCATCCAACAATATTCAGGTGGATAATGATGTTGAAAGCACCATCGCGTCTTTTTCTAACTCGGCATAATAGTACTAACAGTAACTTTCCTTCCACTAAAGCCTCTTCAGTGATTAACATTATTTCTAACCTTAAAATTAGCAAGACGCCTGGTATTGACTGCATTACTAACAAGATGCTTAAAAATATTCCCTTCAAATGCATTCTCCAAATCTGCAACATAACAGATGCTATTTTAACTCTTAATTACTTTCCAAAAACATGGAAAACTGCTAGAATACTTCCTATTTTAAAACCGGGCAAAGATCCTACTTCACCTCATAGCTATAGACCGATTTCTTTACTTTCTACTTTTAGTAAAATTATTGAACGGGTGATTGCTGATCTGCTTAATCATGAATCTAAGGCTCTGAACATTCTAATATCTCAACAATTTGGTTTTATGCAGGATCTTTCTACCACGCACTAACTGTACAACCTCTCTGAAACCATCAATGAAGGATTTTCATGGAAGTAGGACACTGCAGTAATTTTCCTCGATGTGGCGAAAGCCTTTGATCGGGTTTGGATAAAGGGGCTAATTTATAAGATGATTAACTATAATTACTCTCCATACATTATCAAAATTATCTACAACTATCTTTCTGATCGAAGTTTTATCGTTTCTGTTAACAATACTGATTCTAAAAACTGCAAGATTCTCGCGGGTGTTCCTCAGGGATCGATCTTGGGGCCCTTCCTGTACAATATTTTCACTAATGACATTCCACAAGACCACAGAATTAAATTGACACTCTACGCTGATGATACAGCAATTATTACACAGGGAAGGTATTTACACATCATCCAGAAAAACTTACAAAACTACATCAACACTCTTGAATCATGGCTAGAAAAATGGAAAATTAAACTCAATGTCGCGAAAACTGAAGCAGTGCTATTTACCAGGAAAAAAGTCTATAATCCTCCTAACATAACTATTTTTAATACTAACATTTCCTGGTCTAAAGAAGCTAAGTATTTAGGTGTAATTTTTGATAGAAGACTAACATTTAAGGCTCATATTAACTACTTGCGCGATAAATTTAATAATGTTTTGCCTAAATTTTACTCTGTCATGGGCAGACATTCTAAACTAACAATTGAACTAAAAACACTAATCTATTTAGCTTATCTTCGTCCGATAATAGCATATGCGAGTCCAGTCTGGGGCTCTACAGCCAAAAGCAATTTTATTATTTTAGAACGGCTTGAAAACAAGGTTATCCGCATGATTGTTGATGCCCCATGGTATTTTAGAAACGCCGAAATTAAATATGCACTTTCCATGCCTAGCTTTAGGGAATATGTGGCTAAAATTGCAAAAAACTTTTATTCATCACTCAATAGATCTAGTAACTCTGTCATCCAAGCATTAAATCAATTTGAATATGATATTTCTCTGCACTAGTCTCGTAAAAGACCTAGATGTGTTATAAACATCAATCAGTAGACTGCATTTCTTCTCTTGCATTTTTCTATGGTCCTGGTAACTTCAGGTTAAGTTCGCGCTCCGCGTATATTTTTGTTTGTTCTTTTAAATACCCCTGCGTGGGTGCTATGTTGTGCTTCGGCTTTAGGTTCTCTCCGGTCTTTTTCTCTTTTTTTTAGTAGTTGTGCTTTGTATTTTCTTGTATATGTTTTCTTTTATATTTTTACTTTTTCTATATATTGTGCAAATTGTTTTTCGTTATCAATGGGCAGTGACCGACTACCACTGTTTAATTATTTCTTGCTAATAGGAGGTTTGGTCGCTTCGCGACCAAGGAACTCCGATGAATCGTACTGATTCACACAAAAATGTTGCGTATAATATATACAGGTAAAGCAACGGCCGTTGTTGGCGCGAGTTCACAACACGTGTTGATTTATATAAGATCACTTACTTAAATAAAAGTTAAAAAAATGAAGCCGATTAAAGACTTTAATGCCAAAATAAACATTGTTTTACGAAAGAAATTTTAAAAAATACTTAGGGGAGGACCACTCTTATCACTTAGGGGTTTAAAAAATAGATTACGATTGATTCGCAGACCTACCAAATATGCACAAAAACCTTCATAAGAATCGACCAAGCCGTTTCGGAGGAGTTTGACAACAAACACTGTGACACGAGAATTTTATATATATATATATATATAAGCTCTTATTGTTTAAGTTTTCGCAACTGTAACGTTGTAAAGTAATGCTTAAGATTTAGCATTTGCAAATAGCAACTTCACGAACATTGCTCTGAAATCTGACTTCACTGATTTTATTGTATAACTTTTTCATTTTGTTTAATAACCATTTATTAAAGAGAATATAGAAAACATGATTCACGTAGGATTTGATAATATTAAACTTATTTAATAAAACACAAAAATTAATTTTATTAAACCAGTTTAAGATTTCTTCCTGTCCATAATTCTATAAATAGTATTTAATTTAAAATTATTATTTTGTAGTTTTTATTTTTAACTTATATAGTACTAAATTTATTTAATAAAACGCAAAAACTAATTTTTTTTATCTAGTTTAAGTCCTTTTCATTCCTATAAGATTATAAAGAATGTATAATTTAAAATAATAATTTTTTTTTGCAGTTCTTTTATTTTTTTTATGTATCGTGACTTTTTCATATACATAGGGAACAAATTCCTATCGAATAGTCGTATAATATGTGTGCTTTATAGTTAGGAAAATTGAATTGAAATATTGAAATTGTAAATAGAACTTATAAAATACTATGTTTTAATTTGTTAAAATTCTATTTCATATTCTATGCGTGAAAATATACTTGTGTATAAAGAACTTAAAACTGTAATTCAAAACATCTGTAGAAATAAAGATGTTAATAATTCGATAAAAAAGGAAAATATGTTATTGTATTTTTAAGGCATTCTTTAACTTCATACAACAATACTTTGAAACCATTGAAAATTTACATTAGATAAAATACTCATCATTTTTACCTTCATATTTTTGCTTAAAAACATCAGAACAATTAGTATTTCTAATATCAGAAAGGGCTTTTCCATTTAAAATAGGTAATGTCAAATAGGTTGCAAGAAAGTCGACCTTTGAAGAGTTTAAATGCTTCATTAAATGATTGACTGCCGTATTAAGATTCCAATCTTTACTGCTTTCCTGTTCAGCTGAGAGGAGGGCCTAGAATGAAGAAAAATATCATTGAAATTATTACAATACAAAATACTAAATAAATTGATTTAAAATTAGTATAGTTTTCTAGTCAAGCAGTCTAATTAATGATTAAATCCTTCTTAATAAATATTTTATTTTGTCATTTTATGCATCATTATAGATATAAAATTGTAAAAAAAGATTTTATTTACCAAAGAATAATAATTTGTACTTAATGAAAACGATACAACTTTTATGTTGTAATTTTACTAGGATAGAGAGCAATTTGTCAGTTTTAATTATCTGTTAAGACAAAAGACACAATTGGAAAAATATCGTGTAAGAATAAAACTCACGTATAATTCAATATCTTTATTTTAGTTCCATTCATTCTATTATTTTTACAGGAGCCTTCTTTACTTTATTGATATATGTAACCTACTCAGTACTCTTCTTATTACGAGCTGCCTGAGGGTCAATTAGGTTGCGCTGTGACCCTTCGTACCACAGTCTTCAGTTACGAATCCTGCCTGTGTTCTGGATGTTTGTTAATAGAGAGTTTTTGCATACCGTATTTTGGACTTCCGTTAGCTTTTTCTCTCTAGCGCGCCTGCTCATAGGAAATGGCGCATGCGTATCTGTAATAATGTTTCCTATGAGCATGCGCGCTAGGGAAAAAAAGCTAACGGAAGTCCAAAATACGGTATGCAAAAACTCTCTAATAGTTCAGAATCCACGTTACATTGTAGGTTCAGCTCTAATTAGCCCAAAATGTGCAAAAATGGACTGTAGTGCGCAAACCAAACCGAACCTTACACTCAAATTACAATACAATCTGAATATATATATATATATATATTCCTCTTCATTGGTATATTTTTTACATGCTAGGGCAAGGGTCGGCAACCTGCGGCTCTTTGGATGTGAAACTGTGGCTCTTTAGTTCCATACGAAAATATTATTTATTTTAACAAAAAAAAAAAAAAAAAAACATTTGAAAGTCGTTTAAACATTTATGTACGTAACGCAACAAAAGTGGACAGCTTTAAAAGAAATGTCGCGATTTGAGGCACTTATATTCGAAGCATGGAATAGTCTTCCAGATTGCTACAATGAGGTAAAAAAGTTGGCATTTGGAGTGCTGACTATCTTCGGATGGACATATTCGTGCGAGCATGCGTTCTCTTGCATGAATATAACTAAAAGTAAACTAAGAATCCAACTAACAAATGAAAATTTAGAGTCGCGTTTGAAACTTAAAACAACAAGTTATGAGCTAAATTTATCCCAACTTTCTAAAACCATTGCAAAGCCAACGCTCCCATTAAATTTGTTTGCTCAAATGTATATTATTGTGTTTTTTTAATTTTAGGTACAAGTTACATTGTTTGGTAAAGTTTAAATTTTCTACTTGAATAACCATGCAAAGCCATCGCTCCCATTTAATTTGTTTGCTCAATTGTTTGTTATTGAAGTACAAGTTAGTGTTGTAAGTAAATGTTTAATTGCTTTAATTTTTTACTTAAATAATAAGTAATTATCTAATAATGTCATATTATATTATCTAATTTGTTGTGAAAAACACTATTTATATATGAATAAATAGATATTTTTTCTTATGAATAAATAGATTAGGTTTTTTTTATCAAAAAACTTTATTTATACGAGTACTATTTATTGTTGGCAAGAAAAAGTTTTGTGGCTCTTTAAAAACTTTGAAATTTTGTAAATTGTAATTTTTGACTCTTCCGACTCAAAAGGTTGCCGACCCCTGGGATAGGGTTATCAGCCCTACTCCCCACAGTCAGGATCGACGATTTAGGGTGGATTCCAAATCACTGCAAATATTCATGACAGCACTGAGACCCTAACTGTAAACCTGTTGTCCGGGGCGCCAGAGCGCTAAACCCTCAGTCATCAAGCCCATATATCTATCTATCTTTGTATATTAGATTAAAAATACAAATAATTAACAATGAAGTACACATGTTGTAAGAAATCACAAATTAAAAAATCACAAAATTCAACCATCTTACATTTGCTGTATTCATTCTCAGAGTTAT
Source organism: Caerostris darwini (assembly GCA_021605075.1). Classification (NCBI taxonomy): domain Eukaryota; kingdom Metazoa; phylum Arthropoda; class Arachnida; order Araneae; family Araneidae; genus Caerostris; species Caerostris darwini. The sequence continues at coordinate 181,712 of BPLQ01003816.1, read as the reverse complement.
TTAGTCTTAGAAAGTTCGAGATTTTAAAGAGTTATTTCATTGCTTATAATATTTAATAACGATCTATATTAGCGACGGCGATATCCTGAAGACTATGGAGGATATATTATATGATTCTTTTAGTACATTGCCATCGCTATATTCCAAAGAGACAGTAGTCTATTTTATGTCAAGAACACTTGAAATCTACTTACTTGAGTGACTATTGCAGACGTGTAGATATTTCCAAAATTACCGTCAGCTTTCTGAAGGGTTTTGAACCTTTCTATTGTATTTTCAAAATCAGTTTGTGGAAAAGAGATATTTGAGATGTCTTGACTGCTGTGACGCAGACAAGACAGGGCTATAACAGTGGCAGCTTGCACGTCTGTTAATAGAAAAAAAAAGCGATATAATTTTATTTTTATTTAAGGATATTTGACACTTTGAGTATCAATTTCTTATTTCATTCTTAGGTATAAAAACAATTGAAAACTTGTACTGCTTGTACAAAAAAAAAAAAAAAAAGGTTAAAAAAAATTATCGTTAAAATTATCGCTCTTTTAGTGTTAAAATTATCTATTTATCTTTAGCTGCTTTTTTTTCCGACATTCAAAAATTTTCATTTAAATTTGAAACAATTCTATAGCTATACAATTATTTTAAGATTTATTAAGGTAAGTGACATTTTTATACTTCATAGCCATCTAGTGAAATAAATTTGCAGTTTCTAAATAGTTGGCTTTAGTTGACACTGTTTTCTGCCTGACATATAGAAAAAAAATTAAATCTTGATAAATGTGACGCTGTTGCTTGGTAAAAGTTTTCTTTTTTTGAATTTTATACATTTTCGAAGTGCAAAAATTACAAAAAAAAATTTGTACGGTTTATTAAATTTATAAGGTCCAGAAAAGAAAGATTATAATAATATAAGTATAGGTTTAACCAAATTGATAGCTATAAGTATTTATGCACATTATTGAGAATTTATACATATGAAATGTGAATATTTATTGGAAAATATTGTTTTAACATGATTATCTGCTGAGAATATCAGTAATGATCGATTGACAATAATAATTAATTAGAATTATAAATAAATAGCGAATATGAATATCGATTTAAGGATTTTAATACGTCCTCTTGAAAAGTTTAATCTTACACATGATTCAAAGTAATAATTAAATTAATGTATAAAATTAGTTTATTCAAGATGAACAGAAAAAAACAGATAAATCATAGTCACCCATAAAAGAAATTAAATTCATAAGTTGATTTCAGATTTTTTATTTAATTTAATTTACATTTTTGATCTTGTGAAAGTTTGTTAAAATTATATATTTTAAGACACTTCAAGCTGAGGGTAAAATAATCAAAAGATTAATAATTACTCAATATGGCACATACCTAGAAGAAAAGGATATTTTGAGTTACTATTCAAAATTTTGCTCAGTTCACTCGTTGCATTGATTGGTAGAGATTCCCCAGCATTGCAGAGGGCAAGATACGAAGTAGGGAGACTTGTCAAAGACGAAACTCCAGTTTGTTGCTTCAAAATCTTCACTAAATCCAATCCATGAAAGTTTCGTGGATCTTGGCAACTTACAGTCAGGGCATTAACGAACATACTCAGCTGATTAACAGTTAAAAGGCTGGTATAATTTCTGCAATATAAAAACAACATGAATAAGTACTCTACAAATAGACTGAATAAAGATTAGTGTTTTGGATCGAATCAAGCTGTTTGAGAATTTTTTTCTCCTGTTGTTCCATCTTCAAGTATATATAGACCACTAATTGCTGAATATTTTCTCGGAGATCAATAAATCCATAACTTCACATTGGATTGTTTTTTAAAAGGTATGCATAACACGAAATCTTTTGTTGTGTAAGTAAAATATAATTACCATGTGCCTTGAACGAACTGGAGAATTTTCCGAGTTAATAGATAAGGATTTTATTTATCACTCTGCTGTCATTTATTGTACATATTGAGCTAATTAGACCGGGTCCTACAGTTTAACATGAATTCCGAACCATTAACAAACATCCATCGAACCGCCGGGATTGGAACCGAATACCGGTGATACCAAAGGACAGCGCGCCTGCCAAGTGGCCATCAAGCCGCAGATCTGGGTTCAATACAAACGAAGTGAAATTCGTAAGTTACAGTTTTTTTTCCTGTAATAGATATGAAAAACCTGTTGGCCGGACACATTTTCTGATTGGCCAGACGGGAGGAGGGTGCGAAAAATTTTGATACGAATACTTAGAACTGTTCGTACATAACCTTGGTGGCCCAATGAGCAATATGGCAACCTGCTGTTAAGTATTTAGGGTAATGTCGAAATTGTTATCTATCTACGCTTTCAAAGGCGAACGATTTCGAGTTGAAGCAGCGTCATTAAGACAATAACAACATATTCATTATTCTCTAATTCGCGCTGTAGTTAATGGCATGGTCTATAAGCAAGAGGAAAAGCATAAACATTTTTAGTGGTGGGCATTGTAGACAAATATTTTTCAGAAGTTACCAAATTCGACAACTGCTATGATAGATGTTTGAACGTTTTGTATCGACATTCCATCGTTCTAGAGGAAGGCTTCCGGGTTTATACTCAATCAATATGTAAATTGAACCTCTGGATAATCACTTTAAGACAATAGCTAGCTGTTTCTACGTGCTGTACGGAGCTATACCATAACTACTACTATATGTAACGAATGGTTGCTTTTATTTATAATTCCCTATTACAAAATTCTGTTCAATATATGAATTTTCGGAATATTTATTACATCATTTCTCTTTTTATATAATAATTTTTCATAACATTTCTTTTAACATGATAGCTTATCAATTTTTAATTTTTGTATGTGTTATATTCATTAAATATAGAATTATATAATTAATATATATATATATATATAACGTTAGTGATACAGTAATGATTATAGTGATAGTGATTTATCGAGCAAATCTTAGCCGTAAAAGTATAAAATTAGTTTCGGCTAACTTGTCCATTATCGAAGTTTTAAATTTTTCGATTTTATGTTTCTCTGATTCAGATACCTAAAATATAACAATGAGTTCTCTTTGGATCAGCATAAATTATAAAATAAAGGAGAAAAATGTTAGAAACGTACAGAATTTAACAAAAGTTTTTAAAAAAATGTTTTTTAATTATTAGAAAACACCGATTTCCTGTTTAAAAATATAAAATACCATCAAATAAGTAGATTTAATTTGAGGAATTAACTTCAGTGTAATGGAGTGAAAAACCTTTAATTAAAATCTCCTTGCCTCAGTATTTTAAGCCACTCTTAATATTAAATCAGGTATTTCATTTAAAAAGTAACCTAAGTTAATGTAATGTTTGATAAAACGATAAAAATATTAATAAAACATATAAATGCCATATTTTAAAATATAATAAATTTGTGCATATGAAAAAGCACTTTTAAAAATAAAATGAGGGGAAATAAATTGGTCTAGTTAATTTCAAATATGGAAAAAGTAAATTAATATTTGAAAAAATGAACTTTGTAAAATATAACAGAATTTTTTGAATTCTATGAATTCGAGATATCAATAAAGATATTGAAAAGAAACTTATTGATTTATTAATAAAATTAAATGGATAATTATTACCTCAAAAGCGATGCCAGAGTTTCAACCTCAAGTTGTTTTACCATCAATTTTTCTTCTACGTCTGTGTCATTTCTTTCGGTCGTCAAATACCATGCAATAATTCCTCTATGAGTATTTTCCTGCCACCCAGATGAGTATGACCATTTGTTCTTCAGCCAATTAGTGGCAATTTTACGACTTTCGCTAATACCTTGAACGGCAAAAACACCAGTTGCTGGAAAAACGAAAATAGTAAATAGAGAAAAAAAAGATGGGTTGCATTGGAAAGTCATCTTTAATTTTTGAATATGTCTGCAACTAAGTACATTGAGCAAATTTTACTAGTTTTTCCATTGTTGAAGAACTTACAAATTTCGTGGATCATGTTTAAAGAATGTAGCTAGCCTTTAAGGTAGTTTTAATTCAATTAACAGCATGCGTTAGAGTCACAACTTTCATCGTTGGTGGTTTGACAGTGTGTGTATATGCAAAATATGACATACACACATATGATAGTTGAGACTTGTTTTTTGAATCTGTCATTGTTTTATGAATTTATTGTACAATTCTTTAGACTTTGTGATTTACATAATAAGAACAATAATAAAACAAATAAATTTTGGACTGCATATTTTCTTGACATATGTTTCACAAAAATTACTTATCGTTTAATTTCTTAACTCCCACTACACGTTCTGACTGCTGATGCGTGATGCATATAACTGTTATGGAGTCTCATTGTTTATAAAATTAGAGACTGTAACACAAATTGCCAGCCGGGAATGAAACCTACATTTATGCTTAATATCATTTGTTCAAAATTACTCCCCATAAGAAAACTAAACATTCTGGTTTTCAATCATTTTTTTTTTCATTTTAGCAATCACCTTTACTCATAACAAATATAACCACGAGACAAATGCGAGAAAAAAAAAATCCCACCATATAGTCTGAAAAGCAATATTAAAAATTTTTACATACCACATCCTATTTCATCAATTCCATCAAAGCAGTGTTTAACTCCATCACACACTTGAGATTGCTTAATGCACATATCACTGGAACATTTGAAACTGTTTCTTTTAGTACAAAGAAGACTCTCTGGAATAACACGAATAAAATAGTTTATGGCACACAATCATTGGCTAAATATACCAAGCATCTTGTTTAGTAGTATAGTGATATTCAGCTTTAGGAAGAAAATCAAATTATATGTTTTTTTGCTTACTATAAAATGTAGTAAATTTGAAGTAGAATAGCGTGAATGAAACTGTTAATTGAGAATTTTTTTTTTTCCACTTTGTACTGCATTCATTGAAATTTTGTTTTAAGATATATTTTTATCATCATATATCTGAATGCATATCCGATAGACGCTCGACAAGTAAGTTACACTAGTCTTAGAGAAATGACACAATTGTACAAGCGTTTCGTGCTGAAGACAGTTCTTCTTCTCAGCATCCTAAAGCGACATATTTGTTTCGGCAATTACAAGCATTGTTGCATTTGATGGAAACTTGTTTTACATAATTTTTCAGGATTTTTCAGGATGACTGCATAGATTTGACCAATGCGGAAATGCAAGTACGCCGAGAACGACTAGAACCACGGACATGGGGGAGTGAGTGGAAGACACGATGTTCAGTAATCTCAGTGACAGTCACACACATTCCACATAAGTTGGACACAGTTAGTTGGTAATTACATGGTCTGTCACCAATCCAATTGGTGACAAACCATGTTGTATTGTTCAATTGTAGCGGTTTTTTTTAAGGACTATCTGGTCATTAAAAAGATAGATAATCCTTAAAAAAACTAAAAAAGCTCAGATTTTTGAACAGATGTTTTGTCTTGCAGAGAAACAGTTTGTTGTATGTGTGAATATTTTACTGACAATGTAGAGTTCCTAACCAAATTTGTTCAAATATAGAGTTTTTTTTAAATGATTATCTTTTATATATATTTGCATGCATATAGTACAATACCACTTACTCAAGAAAACATTTTTATATATATCTACCTTAAACACAAGGTATTTAAAAATTTCTAACCATATAATGAAATATTTAAAAAAAACCTAATAAACATTCTTTCAAATAAACGGTCTGCGTTTAACGAACTATAATAATTCTTGTAGGTGGTTAATTTCCGAAGTTATTTAAATATACTTCGCCATGTCAAACATTTCGAAATATCATTTAGAGAAATATTCTAAAATCGATACGGGATTTTCATCTTCAATGTATTGCCAAAAATGTTTTAAAAATAAATGTAATTATTGGAAAATTTCTTTATTAAAAGTATAAGACAGAAATTGCGTAATATGACGTTTAAATCTTTAGTAAATAAATAAGATTTATATGAAAACAATACCCGAAAAATATATGTATGAAAAAAGAACCTGAAGTAGTACAATCAGAAATGCAAAAAATTCTATTAGATGATGATAAAACAAGAAGTTTACACGAGTATATATATATATATACTTTATGTAAGCGTCTAAACATTACACTGGTGTCCAAAAGTTAAGCATAAATCGTAAAATGCGAAAAACATGGAGTAAATATTCGTAAAATTATTCCAAATTTCTTGTGGATATTAATTGGGTGAAGAAGAAACATTGGGTTTATGCAAAACTTTTCAGTCAACTACGTCCTGCGCGAAACACCTGCGCATGTCGGAACGCAGAGAAACCGATTCACGCAGCATTGGCAGTTCAGACAAGTTTCGTGCAACTGCTGTGTGAATGAACTTTGTTAACCATCAAACAAGGTGAATGATGGCACAAAGACGCCAATTGGACATGTTTGCGAAAGGAAGAATCTTTGGAATGCTGAAATCCGGACGATCACAAACCGAAGTGTCTCGAACTTTGAAATTAATTATTATCGTGCTTTTGATTTGCTTTATTATTTTATAACCATTTTACACTCGAATATCACGTTTCCCGCCATTCTGATTTACAGTTCCTTCTTTATTCACATAATTATCAATTATGCTTAACTTTCGGACAACAGTGTATATATATGTATTGGCATATAAAGCAATATCAGTTCAATATGTGAAATATTCACTTCGAAGTAATCTTATTTGATTTATATTTATGTGATTACATGAACAATATATTTCGTCTAAATTAATATTGAAATGTTTTGTTGATTTACTAATAAACATTTTGTTCAGTTTTATATTAGTTGTAACGGAATTTCAGAAAATGAAACATATTCTTTTAATTTCCCATTTGAATTCATCTGCAATGCAAACAAATAATATTTATATAGGTTTCATAAGGTAATTGTGGAAATAATAACAAAACAATATAATTATAAAAAATATTAATATTTATTCTATTATAAATAAATTATAATATACAAAATAAATTATTAGCGAAAAATAAAATTCCCATAACTTTTTGGCTTTGGAGTGCATTCTGTTGCTCCAAATGAGACAGAAAATTCAAATGTTAAACTTATCTAATAATTTGAATTTGAATAATTTTAGTATTAAAATTAAACGGAATTTTCTTTTTAAGAAATTAAAAATTTTCCCTTTATAAACAGAAAATCTTTTATATTATTGTAAGAAAGTGATGATGCTGAAACTTACTACATCCTGAATAATGCAGCAAAAACCATATCTTCTTCATGTTGCGAGGCCTGCTGGCCAAAATAGCTAGCGCTCTGACCTTCAGTACCGCAAGTTTCAGGTCAGAATCACGGATAATGTCATAAATAGGCTGTTCCATGGATGCTTGTTAGTTATTCGGAATCTACGTTAAACAATAAATCCCGGTCTAATTAGACTAAAATGTGCAGCGGATGACCACAGAGAGACAAACCAAATCTTCATGCCTAGAATGTTATTGTGCTTGAGGACCCTCATGCCCATAGTGTAAGCTGATTGAGAACTCTCTGCTTAGCTGCCAATTTGGCACTGACCAAATAGCGATATTTCATTTAACTTGGTTTGTTAAATAGGGGCTTGTTTTTTAAAACAACCTGCACTGCAAGTCATCTTTTATACTAACGTATGGGCATTTCTTACTTCAATATTGTTGCCTGACTAGTTCTATGTTTGGTAAAATTTTCTGCAGTATTCTCATCGTATTTTTCAACGTAAAAATAAGTAATAAATTTATTAATATACATACATTATAATACAAATACATCTATTTAATTGCTTTTTAATTAATATTGTTCAAATCTAATTTCTAAACTCAAACATTCAGTTTTGATATAAAAAAAAACCCGAGGATTACTTCCCAACAAATATAAGTTGATTCGTAAAAAAAAAAGAAAAAAAATTTCCGAAAAACAATATAATATTAATCACAAAACATATTACTTAAATTTGATGCACTATTTCCAAGTACCAATAACAAAGTTACGTGAAATTTGTATATTTGTGAAAAATGTATAATGTTTCAAATTTTATGATATTTCATTGCCTCCATTTAGGAAAGTGAATTAATATTGTGGTTCTCTAAATTTTCCAAAAAGGCAATATGGGAGAACTCATTTGTAACGTTACGCAAATGCAACAAGAATATATGAAATAACATATAAATTCCTTATTAAAAATATTCTCCACTCTATTAGCGAAATCATACGTAAATGAAAAAGGCTAAAAAAGCTATTTGAAAAACATGAAAACAGAATCTAAATGGTTTAACTTTATTAAATAGCTATCAAAATTTTAAAATTTGCATGTTATAGATGAGAAAACAAAAGGAAAAAAATATTTAATTTCAATTTCTAATTTGGTATTTCATTTAAATATAATTTTTTTGTGGAATAGTTTAATTTTAATGTTATATTTTTCAAGTATTTAAACCAAATTGCAGAAATGTAAAAACTAATATTATAAAAATAACCAAAACTGCAATTTTGATTTTAGACACATTTCCTATTACTTGCAGTTTAATATGATCTATTGAGTTTTCTGAAACGGTTACTCTTCATTTTGTTGTGGTATTCTAAGACGAAATCCTAGGCGAGCGCCTAATGTTCTTAGTTGAACATTGTTTTTAAGCTGAACCTATTTTTTGGAAATCTCTTAAAAATCCTCATCATCGTTTATTAGAACATCATCATGATTTCATAAAATATATTCTTCAAGAAAGTCTTCACTGGTTCATACATTCATTAATTTGTGAACTCTGATGCATGGGCTAAAAAACATGAAAAAATAATTAGATTTGGAAACCTGTATCCAGTTTAGAAAATTCTTGTGTTGTAATTTGCTGAATTAAAAAAAAAAATTGGATAAAATACATCCAATATTTAATTGCTTCTATTTGAAAAATGTTCATGGTTTTCATCTTCATCAAAATATATAGCTTTTAAATTACCTATCAATGAATTTTTGAAGTAATGATCCAATATGGGGTGGTGGGCCTACTGTGGTGACCTATGACCAGGTATCCTTGTTAAGCTTTTGAACATTAATGAGTGCTAAGTTATTGAACATTTTTATGTGTATTTTTATGTGTATTACGATGTTATTTATCTCTAAATTTTTTATCTCTTTTTCTTGAAAAAATTACAAACCCGTCATATGAATGGTCTCTTAGAAAATCTGGAGCTATAATATAACGAGAGGGAAAGTGAACTCAAAACTGAAATTAAAATAATGTTTTCGCTTACCCTTTATTGTGATAATAATAAAGAAATACTTGCCCATTTTATATCGCATTTTAAAAGAACTAGTAAAAGTACTCCGAAAACCACCCATTGTAAAATTTATTATAACATCATCAAATGCAATAATGGGTGTCCCATTCGACTCTGAAGGGCAAAAAGTGTATGGTTCGTCTCTGTTAAGTACTATAACTTTTATAGTTGAATCAGGGCAAGCCTAAAGAAATATAAAACAAATAAAACGTTAAGCTTCCCTGAATTAAAAAAATAAACTATTTAATAACAGAAATATGAAAAACAAACTGACTTCCAGTATAATTAATTGAAAAAAGGAAATTTATAAACTTCTTTCAATTACATTCTGTTTACAGTTTGGTTGTTTAAATAATGGTTGTGCAATTAATACTCACATGATCTGATGTGTAATTTTCTAGACTGAGTTGTACGAAAGAGTCTGGAGGAACAATAATTTTCCAACACTCGTCAAAATTGAGAGCATATAATGATTCTTCTATCGTCCCTTCAAAACCAGTTTGTAAGAAACATTCATCACTTGACACGAAACCTGATAAAAAACATCATAACCAAATGTCATAATTCGAGTTTTTGGTATTTTAGAAACTTTTTAGATCTGAACACATTTAGTATTTATATCAGACTTTGTTAGTGCGAGGCATAGTTGTTTTATTGACTTGTTTTATGTCTTAGATGCTTTATAATAGGCTCAGGGGTGCTTTATAGTAGGTTCATAGTATGTTCATTAATGTTTTAATACGTCTCTGTGTGTTAAATGTGCTTTACAAGTCTTGTGCCTTTGTAAAGCACGTTTAAATAGGGTCGGCGTCTGGAATATACACTCGTTTTCTACAGAACCTACTTATATTAATGAAATATTTTTACGTGTAGTTGAATGCATATGCTGAATGAAAATATTTACGTTTTTTTCCAATGTACTTTACGGTTTGTATGGTTCTTCGTCTAAACAAGAGCTTGAGGTTTTCTTAGGTTTCTTCACCCCATTTATTCCAAATTATACTAATTTTGCATTAATTAACCTATGCTTCGAAAACGGCTCAGTTATGATGGATAAGCTCTTTAACATTTTTTCCTTCGATCACAAAACCCTTCTTCCCGATACCACTAGTACCAAATTTGATTTCGAGTGCTTCCAATCAGGGCACAAACAAGGACAATTATCACACCAAGCAATGTAAGTTTTATGCTTTATTTAGCTTCTTTTGTAAAAGCAATGAAAAGAATAAACTTTTAATCAAATATGTTTTTGGAACACCTTCTAAATGATAAATAGAAGGAGAATTAAATCACAACGTTTTATCGATTTTTATCGAAATTCAATATTAATCGAAATTTTATCAATATCTTTGTATGTTAGAATCCCTATAAAACGTCAGATGATGATAAAATGGATTTGATATTTGTTTCGAGTGCTTCATTTTCCATATTTTCTTCGAAAATCTAATTTTATAATAAATAATTTCATTCTTCCAAAATATAATAATTAATTCTTTGTCTTTAATTGAAAATGCTTGATAACCAATTGTTTCTAGCTTTTGGTGCCGCAGGCTTCAGGTTCGAATCCTGGATGTGGCATTAACGTTTGTTAGTGGTTCGGAATCCATGTTAAACTGTATATATCGGACCAATTAGCCCAAAGTTTACACAAAATAATTGTAGAGCAACAAATCAAACCAAAACTTTTTAATTGATAGACAATATCCCTTTATCAATGGACAAAAAAATGTAACAATTAAAGTTATTAATTGATAGAATAATAAAAGTAACCATTAAAAACAACAATAATTTGACAATAACAATAATTTAAAACATATCTTTTAACTAATGCATATTATATATATCTTTATTTCCTAAATGACGTCGAATGTCACTAAAAAATAAAGTAAGATACGTATAATTATTGCAATAGATATTATTTCTATTAAATTATCTTATATAACATTATATACAAAAAAATACTTAATGATAATGATGATATATTAACGATTTAAGTTAACTTCTTTTTTTACTATTTTAACAGATGAAAGTCTTGTACTTTTACTTTTTTTTAACAAACTACCGTAATTCAAAGGGTTTAAAGGTATTTAAAGAATCAATTTCATCAAAATTATTTTATTTTAAGATATATTTTTGTTTCTATTTTTTCGAAATTCAGTCGATAATATAAGTAGTTTTCTGAAAGATATCTTTGAAAAAAATTTCAATTTTTTGGTAATTTCTAAAAATTCAATTTACGACACCTAACTTTATCGGCAGTTTCTGCATTAATTTCATACATTTATTTAATTTTTAGAATAATTCTGAACAAAAATTTAATCTTAAAATTAAAAAATTATAATTAAAATACTTAATTAAAAATTATTAATTTAGTTTAAAAATCCATATATATTAAACCTAATTTAATAATTATTTTTAATTATAAATTAGTAATTTAAAAATAATTAAATGAATAATATTAAGGTTATTTAATAAAAATGATTAATTAATTCTAAATTCACTGTTTTCCGAACTGAGTAAGTATACTAATTTCTAGAAAAAATCGATTTAAAAATAAATTGCATAAAAGAATAAATATTGTTTCTAATTGCAATTGACTTTTAATAAATTATAACTATTTTTGCAAATTATTGTTTGTAAATTATTTATTTATTTGTTTAATTTGATTATTTTTAAATGACAGAAAATGATAATTTAGATACAGTATAATGCTTCATTTGGTGAACTGATTTTCGAAAACATGGTCGGAAAGTTCAAATTGTACAATTAATAATTTTATATTGAACTTTTTTTTCTTCTAGAAAAAACCTAATATTTGATTGGTTAACAATGAATATAATGTAAAAATATCAAGCAAATATTTAAACAAATATAACTAACAAGAACGCATTGAAGTCAATTCTATTATTGATAAGTTATTATAATTTTCTAATTTTCAAATAATTACCTCGAAATAATTATAATATTTCCTTTAACTAATTATATAATTAAAGTTTCCTTGAATTTTTATTCAAGAATTTCCAGAGAAACAAAAGAAAACTTACAGAATTTACAGGCTAATATCAACAGGATGGCCTTTAGATACTTGAAGATAATCATAATTCAAAACTGTTCAAAGCTTTCTGCTCTACGTTTCCGCTAATCTTAGAAAACGTTCTTTGGTGATTTTCGGTTAGCACAAAGAATGACCTTTCGAACCTACACTTATCTTAAAATAATATTTGAAACTGTAATCTGAGAAATTGTTTACTTCTAATTTGTTTACTTCTAAGGATAATTTTTGCACTGTAAACAATCATTAGTTACATTTCTTCATGAGTTACAAAGTAAGTGTGTTTATATTGATGAATTCTAGATAGAATTTGTGTACACAACTGTCTCGTTCTTAATTAATTTGTCTTGCGATATATGTTTAGCTATTATGTTTCCTTTCAATGATGTATCAGTGAATTTTTCTAGATGCCTAATTGAAGAAAAAAAAAATTAAATTGAAAAATTAAAAAAAAATCTTATTTTTCCATTTGATGTATTTCTTGAAATATGAAGTTATACACAAAAATTAAATTTTGTGGAAAGATAAATTATTAAACCAATTATATTGTGTAAAATATGTTGAAAGAGTTGATATTTAAGTTCAATTCGGGTATTGCAATCATCCATAATAAAAAATAAAAATTAAATATCTCTATTGAGAAAATATGTAACTGTGTTGGACTGTCTGATGGGTGCGTTTATTGATATGCAAATAAGGAAAAGGTTTTGTTGGAAGTCCTTCTGAAAAGGAAATTTCCACCATTTCCGTCAAGACATAAATAATCATACGTATTGATGAATAAATAAAGAGAAATGTCAGCAAATATGAGGAGTTGAAATATATTTATTTAAGTGCACACTATATACTGAAGTAATAAAAAAATATTCAACATTATTTATAATAAATATTAACATAATAAGAGAATGAAAAAAAATCTTTGCTGATGAAGTATTGATATTGTAACGTTTCAGCCAATACAAGACCTATAACGACTTTATGAAAAGAGCCACCTTCAGGTTCATGGGAACACATTAATTTTCATTTACCAGCATTATATATATATATATATAATGATATAAATATACTATATATATTATCCATGATAAATATAGATATACATATACATATACAGAACTCTGGGTTATAATATAAAGAAATGAAATATAAAAATATAAATTTAATTCACAAATGCAGATCACTCCAAAGTCTGAGATTTTCAGAGTTACGAACGAGTCTAATGCATCCGGTCTGCTGCAGACCATAATTATCATACTGCTTGATACACAAAATTACAAAGACCACACTTTTGTAAACAGGCGGAATCTTCGGTCTGTTCAGTCACTTTACAGAACAAGAGGAAAACAACGTGAGGGAATCAGCTTCCCTCACTTCTCGTAGGAGTGGATACTTCCAATCACAATGCAGGCAGCAATTCATGTCGTAGTCCATATTTCATCTGTAATATTTTCGACATGTGAAGGTCGAACAAAGAATCCCTAATTTCATGATTTATCATTATCCATGACACTGATTATTTGCTATCAGATTTGAGTGACAGGGTTGTTCTGATAAGCAAATTATTAATTGCATGTAATATGAATATACATGATACCGCTTATTTGCTGTCAGATTTGAGTGATAGCTTGTTATTATGCACTTGTTAAAGAATATAAATTAATTTCCCCTGGGAACAGAAGTGCTAAATCTGTTCCCGTGGAAAAAATGCTTCAATAGAAGATATTTGTTATAGCAGGATAGTAATCTTTAATTCTGCATCATTGTCTGAAATTTTATGAAAAATTATATTTTTAACTACAACAGTAAAATTTGTGTACCTTTAAGACACATAAACCCTGAAAATGTTAGTAAAATATTTAATATTAAAAGTAAATATTTCAAATGATGTATCATTGTTATTAATTCATGACAGTTACACACTGATATTGAAATAATTCGCGAAAAAGAGTTATTTATGCAATATAACAGATTTTACTTAGTTTGTTCTGTTCAACGAAAAATTGTGAACAAAATATATAATTAACTTACTTAATGAAATTGTACGCAATGTAGGCGTGTATATAAGTAAGTGAGTATAAATATTGCTTGTAGAAGACCATGCATGCTTTAAAAGCTCACGAGACAGTTTCTGCACCAGGAGTTTCTTTTCAAATATTCGGCGAAATTAAATTGGTGTTAAATGAGTTACCACCAATGTTCAAATGTTGGTATAAAGTGGCAAGTCGGTAAGATAGTATAAGTCGGGTGATCTAAAATGCAGATTTCTAAATATAATGGTATGTAATGTTAATGCAATTAACAGATTTATGATGTTTATGTAATTTAACAGATTTTACTTATTTTGTTCTGTTCAACGAAAAATTGTGAACAAAGCATACTTATCTTAATGAAATTGTACGCAATGTAGGCTCGTATACATTACGGTAATAAGTGAGTATACATAGTGCTTGTAGAAAACCATGCGTGCTGTAAAAGCTCACGAGACTGCACGATTTGGTTTGTCGCTCTTCGGTCATCTTGTGCGCACGAGGGCTAAACATACCAGGACATATAGTTCAAAGTTGATTTTGAACCATTACAAATAACCATGGCCCCGCCGGGTCTCGAACCCGAAATCTGTGGTACCGAGCGCCAGAGCTCTAGCCACTCGGCCATTCAGGCCTCAGTTTCTGTCGTGGAGTTTCTTTTCAAATATTCGGTGAAATTAAATTAGTGTTAAATGATTACCACCAATGTTCAAATGTTGGAATAAAGTGGCAAGTCGGTAAGATAATATAAGTCGGGTGGTCTAAAATGCAGATTTCAAGATATAATGGTTTGCTTCGTCAATCTATTGTCGTTTTATGCACACGAGAAATAAATTGAGCTGGATCTACAATTTAAAGTAGATTCCGATCCATTAACAAACATCCATTTCACGTTTAGGATTTGAACCCAAAGCAATGTGTTACCAAAAGTCAAATCCCTAGCAACCATCAGGCGGTAGAAATTTTAATATAGCATGCAAAATTGTGCTTTGTTTACGAAAGGAAATGAATAATATGTCTATTGAGAGAGAAAGTCAAGGATTGAAGATTCTAAATTAGATAGATCTGTTTGTAAGAAGACTTCTGCTTTTGTTGTGCTTACTTCTGCACATAAAACAGAACATTTAGCATGGAGCGGAGAACATCGATTATGGTTCATATGTCAATATGTTAACTTTTCTGTCCTCTGATGAGTATCGGTTCATCCAACCACTGATTCTCGACTTACTTTCGTCTGGAAGAACCAGTAATTCGCTATCTGTCCACCAATGTCTAAGAAAGTATTCAGTACGCTCGCCTTTCTAGGCGTGCAGTTGGCAAGGGTTTTGATGGAGGATGAAGGATGGATCTCCTCTGTTCCATGAAAGTGAGGATGTAGAATGAATGGAGAGCCCAGCAAGATCTATGAATCTAAAGCACATAGGAAATGTCTTCGATATTTTCAGATGGGTAATTTCACCTTCCTTGTCCTAGAACTAACCAGTACCAGAAAATAACATTGTTGGAGAAGTGAGAGAAACTATCATAAGGTCTCCTAATTTTCCTAATTTCCAATAGAAATTCATGTTGTGGAAGTTGTATGATGTTTATGAAGTTCACAAATCATCAAAATGTGTGTAGTAGTTTTGGATATGTATTACGAAAACATTAAATTAAAACCTTTTTTTCATTTAAATAATGGTTGTTTGAAATAAACTATATCAATTGTACTTCAGTATCTTGTTTGAAAATTTTACTACAGTTCCTAATTTCTCTACATAACATTGTATGGTGAGTATTGCAATAGTATTCATGCTTCTTCTGAGATTAAATCTGTACATTCGGAAACGAGACGTTCGCTATTCTTAAATACTGGACAACTCTTCCAGAGGCAGATGACAGATTTAGAATTGCAGATGTCTAGCAGATTCAGCATTATCCAGAACATGCCGAATGGAGGTTATGCTACATTGCACACCCATTTTTCATTCCAGTTTAAAACGAGAGCTTTTACGTTCAGCATCTGGGGAATAGATGTTCGCGCCTTCTAATGAAACAAATTGCAAGAATATGAATTTTAAATATTCTTATGCTCCTCTCCTTCACAGACAGAATGTTTTTCTGTTCGACTTCTCTTGTTGGGTTTTTAATCAAGTTTCCCAGTTCTGTAAACCAACATGTTAATAAAGAGAAACTATAGTTTAACCACGAGGACCGCTAGGAATTATAGCTGAAAAAAATACCAAAGTCGGCGTACTATGAGTTAATGTTAGTTCTATGAACATTTTCCTATGATACCTGTTCTTTTATAAAAAGAAAAGTTGCAGTTTTTCAAACAATATTATAAATTTTACTGTGAACCCTTTAGAAACATGCATTCTCTGACTTTTTTTGGTATGAAATAACATGAAATATTTATAATATTTCAGGCGCGTAATACTTATAAAAGGCTGCAGGTTAATACTTGTAATTTAGAATAATGATTAATAAATTTTATTTTAATTTATTTATACGTATTGCTTATATCCTTCCATATAGGAATACAAGATGAATTAATTTCAATGTAGTAGATAGAAATAAAATAAATTAATTAGAAATATGTCTTTATTCACTGAGTAGAAATGCATACAATTATTTTAAAATTTTAACTTAGTTATTGTCATACTTATTGCATATTTATAAAACTTAGATGCAATTTTATACCAGGATGATCAGGATGATCTCCATTCCAAGTTATTAGTTTTTAACTGCAAGTTTTACACATCAAAATTTTAAAATTTCAACGTAATTAGTCACACAATATACATGTATTTTGTCAGGAATATTCATCCATTCAAATCTGGAATGAAATATATAAGTTTGATTTAATTAAGTAAAGTTGACTTTCGTTTAAATATGGTACAAATATAAGAAAATTAAAATTAAAATGAAGAAAGACTCCTTAATGAAATATTATTATCCTTAATCAGTAATTTAGTTTCTGATGTTGGAAAATTTATTAAACTAACTAATTATTATGAAAACAATAAAATATTAGGTAAATACAATATAAAATTGATTCTAGTGAAAAGTATATAATGTTTCGAAAACTTCTATTAATATAATTAAGAATATCTGAATTTTATGAGTTTTCAAGAAACATAAAAAATAAAATTTGACACTTTTATCAATCTATAGAATCAATAATTCCACCTACAAACTCTTGGGGTTCGCATCACATTGATTTTGAAAATGATTCAGCCCTTTTTTTATAGTAACTAATTTAAAAATTTGAATAACCAAAGGATTTCTGTTTTTTTTTATTTATAATCATGACTGTTTACAAATATATATTAATCTAGGCAGATTTATGCATTTTAAAACTATACTAATTAAACAGTACCAATTTAAACATTAGAATTTGATTTGAACAGTACCCAAAACCAATTTAAACCTTAGAATTTGAAACAAATACTTGAAATAAAAAAAATATTCGGTAATCAGTGACTTCATAATAGTTAAAGAATTCAGATTCTTACTCAAGAGAAAGAAAAAAGAAAAGTATTAAAAAATACACGAAATTTAATATAGACTGTGGGTATTTTTTAAAAATTTATCTCAAAAGAAATATAAAAAATAGATGAAGCAGTTTTCTTATATTTATTGATTATTTTTGTATTAAACAAGAGTCAGATGCTGAAAAAAATGTGAAATAATTTTTTTTAAAATAACTGCTAAATGTTATTTATTGTTTACATGTAATTTGGTAAGTGGTAATAGTATTAGTAGGGGAAATATGCAGCTTACAATATGTGCAATTATGTATTGGTATAAGATTATAAGATTAACCTAAACTAATACACATATTAAAAAACTGCTCCCTTAAAAAAAATTATTAAATTTTATTAATAAAAAGCAGATGTAACAATATTATTAAAATATATATGTTGATATTGATAATTAAAATTTAGTTCTTTTTTTCATGCACTAGGAATTAATATTTCTTTTCAACATTTCAAATACTAGGCTTGAATACTTTTCGCAATGGCGAATTTGCATTTATTATGCAAACACCTTTTTTTATTATATTGATATTTAAAATTTAAGTACAATTTTTTCGTTCACACTACCAATCATGCACAATAATTTGCTTGATGTAAGGGTACTTTTCAAACTCTAATCTTGCTAGATTCCTTTTTTTATCGAAATATACCAAAATATATATATATATCATTGTGTTTACTGGAGCATCGAATTATATTTCTTAACAATATATTTCTGTTCATGTAATTGAAACCCCGGGATTGGAATTATGTCAAACTTGTAATTTTTAAATTCATTTCTCATGGCCTAATTCATCAATGTGACTGTTATGATTGATTATAGTTTTAGTCTTTGTCTCTACAGTTAAAAGTGAAACCTGAATGGAAAGAGATAAACTCACTTATTATGGAAAATATTCCCTATTACAGATGCTGCCTTCCCATGACTTGGACGAAATCCACTTATTCAATGCGCATCAGCTATATAAGAGCGTGAAGAGTACAGGAATTGGAATATTTCATGTCTTTAAATATCTTAAACAACTCTAGTGTCTCACAAAAACTAATCATTTTGAACATATTGTTCTGGTTTAAGGAACTTTGCGTCCAC
>BPLQ01003816.1:146651-162277 GCA_021605075.1 Caerostris darwini | reverse complement strand
ACACTGATATGTTGCTTATGCTGTTAAATTGGATTATATTCTTGTATAATCGCAACCAATTGCTTTTTCATGCATTTTCAATGGAAATTGTATGTTTTCATAGTTCCGCGTGCATTGAATTTGTTTCGATCTCCTTTCAATAGTAGGTTCACAGACTGAAAATTGAAATTTTTGAGTAGATTTGTGATTTTTAATTTTTAATGGTTTTTAATATATATTCATATAATCATATTATTCTGATATAAATTATATTATCCTCAAAAGAGATAACAATAAGAAATAAGATTTTTGCGTTCTTATTTAAAACCTCAATAAATATATTTGTGTAACAAAAAAATAATTTATCTCTATATTGTAATCTTTAAATTAACCTTTATAATTTGAAGAAGATTTAGTTAATGAAATTGTTGGGAGTTCAATTCCATATGACGCTAGTCTTACAATTTGCATAGTTATTTAATGGCTAATTGGCTGCTTTCTAACCTTTTGTACCACAGGATTCAGGTTCAGCGGTGACATGCATGTTTGCTCATGATTTGTATCCATGGGGTTTTATTAATTACACTCAATTTGAGTTTTTCAAACTCTGTATCTCATTTTGAATTGTTTGTGGTCTTCAGTGGGCAAAATGTTTAACTCAGAAATTCTTAATTTCAACTGATTATATATATATATATATATATATATATATATTTTATACCACTACTGCCAATAGTCATTTACAATGGATATATCACTGCAAAGGTTTTTGAAATACCGTAATAAGAAAATCCATCTTCTAATAGCTCTATTACACTAGCACAAGTTCCTTGCTGATTTGATAGACCACGGGCAATAGCCATGGAATTTAATCCGCCGAAATAATATAGGGCACTTATACGACACAATGCATGTGAAAGTGTAAGATTGTATTGAAAATCATGAAGACACCAGCGGTTTTAATGTACCACTTTTTTTTTTTTTTTTTTGTTTGTGCATATTTTAACGTATGACGTTGAAACCTTAATCAAACATATATACTAGGTAGACAAATGTTTTACTTAAATTTTATATTAAATTTTTGCAATTTAAAAATATTAGTTTTTAATATTTATAAAAAGTATTACTTATAAAATTCTGAAAAATAAGAATATATTCTTTTTGACACGAATATAAATTAATAAAATTTTTATCACTTTAACAGTTGAGGATCTGCAAAATTTTATTTGAAATTCTTTTATACATAAAAAAAAAATCACTGAAATATTTAACTTCCTTATCCTAAATTACATAATACTATGCTAATACATGTTTTTAATAAATCAATTTATAATGTATCATGAAATTTTTTTTAATTTAATTATACTAAATGTATTTTTCAACTTTTAATAAATGAAATTAATAGTTACTCCATACCCGTTTTAATAAACTATTAAAGGGTTATAGCAAAAAATACAAAAAAAAAAAAAATATCACTAAATTTAACCATAGTATAAACATTCCTAAACCGTATTTCTCATGTCTGATTTAGAAGCACCTCAGGTGCCCTCAGGTGCTCAGGACATCAGGTGCCCCCTCCCTTTGTCCAGGTCTCTGCGAAGACAGGCAGCCGCTCAAGAGGAATCTGTGAGATTCGCCGGGAGCTCGGCAAGGGACATGCCAGGAACAGGCATGTCCCTTGCACTTCTGAAATATCTCTCATGATGCAAACTGGCAGATACTATGCGTTTGGTACGTACTTTACAGAACTTAGTTCTGTGAGGAATATTTATGACAATCTGATAAATATACGCCATAAATTCAAGAAGAAAACATTCTCTGATAATTAATGTGATATCCAATACATTTGGAAATTTTATATTTGTATTAGATATACATTGAAAATTAAATCGATAACGTACATTTAGGTTACAAATAGGCATATCCCTTGGACTTCTAAAATGTCTCCCACGATGCAAACCAGCGGATGCTATGTCTTTGCTACGTACTTCGGAGAACTTTGTGATGTGAGGAATATTTCTGACAATCTGATAAAAATAAGCAATAAATTCAAGAAGAAAACATTCTCTGATAACTCATGTGCTATCTAATTCTTTTTGAAATTTTATGTATGGGTTAGATATACAAAAATTAGATCGATAACGTACATTTAGATTACAAACGTGCATATCCTTCAGTCTCTCAGTCTCATCAGTTCTTTGAAGTATAATATAAAATAATGCGCATATCATTCTTATTACTAAAAAATTCACTGTTAACAAATAATGCAAAAATATAAATTACGTAATCCATCAGCTTTAGATAAAGAAAAAAACTTCTATAATTCCATTAGTTTAATTTAAAAGAAATAAATGTTTTATTTAGATAATTTTTATTTAAAAAAATAAATTTATATTCAGATAATTAGAAAGCATTCTTGAAAAAGCACATTTTTAAATCATCTAAAAGTCATAAAATGGTCACAAATATTAATATGCTGATACAAATAACTTTTTTTTTGTAATGTTATAAATAAGGATAATTTTTAAAAATCAGTTTTTGATAACAAAAGAAAATTATTATTCATATAATATTCTTCGAATTCTCAGATATGTGCTCTCTTGTACCACATGATAATATGTGATCCGTCTTTCACAGTCACTTTATCAAGACCTAGAACAGAATATACATAAATAATGGACAGAGAAGTACAAAAAACTTATTTCATAAAAAAATAAATATTTTTTCACCTATTGCTAGTTTGAAAACAAATTTTTGTCACTTATTTGGTTACTTTACTGAAATAATTATTTTGTTCATATAAAAATACTTTTTAATATGAAAAAAAGAACATTTATTTTTATTGTTAGATCAACGTGAATCGATTATTGAGGATTGTTTTAAAAGCTTTAACATTTATTTTGCTATAATTTTAATGATGTTTATGCAGCAGTTATTTTAAATTCCAGTAACTTACTTAATATATATGTAAGTGAACAACCATACATTTGTATTAAAAATTATACTAATATTTATTATTATAAAATTGAAAATAAATTTTAAAATGTTTGAAAGCATTTTATCTTTTTTAGATTTAGAATTAAAATTAGCAACACACATGTGATATTTTAATTTTTAATGATAATATATATTAACAAAATTTTTAACTTTCGAAAGTCATGATTATAGGGGAAAATCACTAGCATATTGACAGTTATACAAATATATGGTAGTTTACTTATATTTATTAAATAAACTACTGGAATTTAAAATGACTTAATGTAAAAATAATGCATAAATCATTATTAAAAGTTGATAGATTAATTATAGGAAACTAGTTTACAATTAAAATTTGTGATTAAAATATTGAATCACATTTTAAATTTTCAATAAAATATCTTTATTTTATTCGTGTTTTACTACTAGTTAAATGAGTATATGGTACTGATTTTATGTTAGATATTTTATAAAAACAAGTAACGCTTGAAGGCTTGAAATTAACTAATGTAACTAGAATTATCATTTTTACACTTCAAATTCAAAGGGAATGAAGAATTTAAAATGAATTTGCCATGAAGAATTTAAAAAATCATATTTTTATAAAAATATGTCTATAACAAAAAATAAAAGTTACTAAATTAAATTAGAGTCAATTAAAAATTATAATTTCTTTAAAAATTTATAAAAGATTTGTAATTCATTTTCTGCCGCGAACGACATTTAGCAATAATTGTTATAAAGCTGCAAATTTCTTTTTTTTTTATTTCAAAGTATCAATACGCAATTTATTAAAAAAATGCATCTTGTATGAATGTTTAAAATAATTTAGACAATATTTTGTGAACAGAAGAAAATTTTTTAAAAATCAATACATTTTGATCATATCAGAAAATTAACTGTAATAAAATTATAACTAATTTATCAGGAATTTACTAATAATTCTCTAAATTGTCATTATAAAATTTTACACAAGATATTTCATTGTTTGAAAAAAGTTATAATATTTTTCATTATAAATTTGAATTATTTCTTCATTAATAAGCAAACAGATATTATTAATAATTAATTCGAACACTATAACTAGTATTTATAGCACAATATATTGAATAGCAAGTAATTGAAAGACTTATCCCTACTTTCTGTCAAATGTGTCATAGATTCATTATTTTGTCCCAAATACCGGAACCAGAATTGGCCATTCTCAAAATCATTTGTTATACTGTCTATGTCGTAGATATAAAGTTTCTCTCCCATTTTCTGACACTGAAATGTAAAAAACACAGTTAAAGTATGTGATAGAGGGAATTAAAGGGTAAGTAAGCACAATTAATAAGCACAATATAATTAGCACAATTAAAGTATTTTATTAAGTGAAATAAAAAAAATTACACAGTAAAATACTTAATACTTGTGGATTAAACTAGAAAGCATGATAAAAAAAGGCCTTTGAAATTATACTCATAAAAATTTATTGTAGATATAAAAAGAGAGTATAAATACTAAAAATAAAAAAAGAAATAAAATAAAATTTAGAAACAAATCATTTTAATTGCTTTATTACAATTTAATATGAATGTTAAATAATTAATAGTAATGGCATTGGAAACTGAACGTTCCCTATAACACGTGGAACTGAAATAACCGTATCAAAGTGTCAACATTTTCAGAGCCATATTTCGTGAATATTGGTGCACTTCAATACCAGACAGCTAGCGGAAAGAGTATATCTAATTACGGAGAATCTTAAATTGGGTTCCCTTTGCATACTAAAATCTCACATTATAAACACTATCCTATCGGAAGACTGATCTCCTTTCTTTTCAGGTTTTCAATTTTCTCATATTATATACCATGAGATTTTAATATTGACCATTTTTAGGGATCTTGCTCATAGTATTTCTCAGTATAAGTACAATGAGAAAGATAAAGAATTGCTCTCAACACGTTCAGTATTTCTTGAGATAAATATTTATGAGTTTTATTTCAAATTTTATATTTTAAGGAAGCTTATACAAAAGGTATCTTACCTGTATTTATTATTTGCGACTTGTGCCAACTGCATGACTTCATACACTGTGATGTTCTCTGGTACTCTAAACCAGATAGTGTGGACTGTATCCTTCTCGTCACCTATGTAAAGTGAGTATTGCACGCGCATTTTGTGTCCAAACCTATTTTTAACGTCTTCCACAAAAATAAATTTAAATAAATATATTTACTTAATATTTAGTGATATTTACTGAAAAATTGACAGCTACTATAAAATAAATTGCTTCGTATGTTTTAGTTTTTTATATATAATGCTCTCACATCAATAACCAATTTATCAGGAATTTTCAGAGCTTTCAACTACATGAAATGAAAATGCAGGCAAGGTTTTCTCAAAAGTACTCGTAATTAATATCAACTTATAACTGTCCATTGGCAGAATATTAGGGAAATTCATGCGTTTAACACAAAATTCACTAACGATACGAACTCATTACTTTTTTGAATTAAAATAGAGACATCATTTACTATACATATGATAAAAGAGGAAGTTGTGTCTTCTATCTCAATGGTTTAAATTAACACACACATGCATGTATGTACATATATAAACTCTTAAAGTTTAAGATGTTGCAATTGATACGTTTGCGCAACGTTAAATAACTGCAACAATGCAACGTAATGCTTAAGATTTAACATTTGCTAATTGCAACTTTGAAAACAATGCTCTGAAATCTGAAATCACTGATTTAATTATATAACTATTTCATTTTGTTTGAAAACCATTTATAAAAGAGAATATAGAAAGGCTTATTCATGTAGGGTGTGATAATACTAAATTTATTTAATAACACACAAAAATTAGTTTTTTAATCTAGTTTAAGATCTTTTCATTCCTATAAGATTATAAACAATATATAATTTGAAATATTTTTTTTGCTGTTCTTTTATTCTTTATTTATCGTGACTTTTTCATGTGCATCGGGAACAAATATCGATCGAATAGCGTAATAATGTGTGTTCTTAGGTATAATTAGGAAAACTGAATTGAAATATTAAAATTGTAAATAGAGCTTATAAAATACCTTGTTTTAATTTTTTTAAATTCTATTTCGTATTCTATGCGTGAAAATATACTCTTGTATAAAGAACTTAAAACTAAAATTCAAAAGATTTGTAGAAATTATGATGTTATTTAATTCCATAACAAAAAAAATTTATGTAATTTTATTTTTAAAGCATTCTTTAATTTCATACAACAATACTTTGAAACAGTTGAAAATTTGCATTAGATAAAATACTCATCATTTTTACCTTCGTATTTTTGCTTAAAACCATCAGAACAATTAGTATATCTAATATCAGAAAGGGCTTTTCCATTTAAAATAGGTAATATCAAATAGGTTGCAAGAAAGTCGACGTTTGAGGAATTTAAATGCTTCATTAAATGAGTGACTGCCATATTAAGATTCCAATCTTTACTGTTTTCCTGTTCAGCTCAGAGGAGGGCCTAGAATGAAAAAATTATTATTGAAGTTATTACAATACAAAATAAATTAATTTAAAATTAGTTGTATAATTCTCTAGCCAAGCAGTCTATGATTAAAGCTTACTTAATAAATAATTTAATTTGTCATTTTATGCATCATTCCAAACATAAAATTGCAAAAAAAGATTTTATTTATAAAACAACAACGATACAACTTTTGTGTTGTATTTTTATTAGGGTAGATTGCGATTTGTCAGTCTTTAATTATCTATTGATAAATTCTAATGTAAAGACTTGTAGACCTGTTAAGACAAAAGGACCTTGTAAAAAATATCGTGTAACAATATCGCAGTCAGGATCTACGATTTTGGGTGGATTCCGAACCACTGCAAATATACAACACAGCACTGAGACTCTAACTGGAAATATGTGGCACCGGCACGCCAGAACCTTAAACATTCTGCCATTAGGTCCATATATACACAGTCCAGTCACATTAATGTGACCACCTGTCAAAAGCCAGAATAAAAACCTTTGGCAGAGCAGACAGCTGCGAGACGTGCAGGAAGAGAGTCAATTAGGTTTATGAAGGTGTTCACTGGGATGTTGAGCCAGGCCGACTCCAGAGCCGTGGCCAACTGTGCTAGATTATGCGTTTGAAGATCCATGGCGCGAACAACCCGATCGAGGTGGTCCCACAAATTTTTCGACTGGGTTTAAATCCGGTGAGTTTGCTGGCCAGGGAAGTACGGTAAACTTATCCTGGTGCTCTTCGAACCACGCACATACACTGCGAGCTGTATGACACCTCGCATTGTCCTGCTAGTAGATGCCATCATTCTGAGGAAAAAAAATTCGCATGTAAAGGTAGATATGGTCCGCAAGAACAGATTTCAACGGAAACAGCCACCTGTCGCCACTCTGTGGATGTCCAGTTTCGGTACTGGCATG
This sequence comes from Caerostris darwini, assembly GCA_021605075.1. Classification (NCBI taxonomy): domain Eukaryota; kingdom Metazoa; phylum Arthropoda; class Arachnida; order Araneae; family Araneidae; genus Caerostris; species Caerostris darwini. The sequence continues at coordinate 154,890 of BPLQ01003816.1, read as the reverse complement.
CAAATTCCAGCCTTTGTCGCCGTTGAACAGCAGTCAGCATAGGTGCATTAACCAGGCATCTGCTACGGAGGCCCATGCGCAGAACGTTCACTGAACCGTTGTTGAGGATACACTCTTGGTAGCCCCTTGGCACATCTGGGCGGTCAGTTGCTCAACAGTTGCACGTCTATTCGCAGGACGTATCTCCGTAGCCTTCTTTCGCCTCTGTCATCTATAGCCCGTGGTGCACCACATGTGCCACGCCGCTGATTTTGGATAGTGCCATTTTGCCAAACATGATATACTTTTACCACGTCGGCACACGAACAGTTCACAAAATTAGCCGTTTCCGAAATGCTTCCATCCTTGGCCCGAAAGCCAATAATCGTGCCCTATTTGACGTCGGATAAATCGCTACGTTTCTGCATTACGCCAACGATTGAAATGCTTTCCTTTGCCCTAGGATATCCTTGATATACACTCCACTGCAATGTGCTGCCATCTTGTCTTTTGTGATTGGCTATTTCACGTTGACGTCCAAAGTAGGTGGTGGTCACATTAACGTGACTGGACTGTATATATATATATATATATATATATATTAGATTAATAGATTATATTATACTGTATATATATATATATTAGATTAATAGATTATATTATACTGTATATATATATATATTAGATTAATAGATTATATTATACTGTATATATATATATTAGATTAAAAATACAAACTATTAACAGTGAAGTACACATGTTGTGTACAGATTATGTCATGTCAGAAATAATGTAAAATACAATTTATTTTAACATCACACCCATATATATATACATGTTTAACATCATCATTTATATGTATATATAGCTCAATAAAATACAACAGAAACAATGCTAATAGTCTCCAATGGCAGTATTTTTTAAAATTCCCCCAAAAAATATACTTCTATGACGCATATGTTTACAGAAAATTTGCGAAAGAAATTGCATAACAACCCATCCAGAGCAGAGAAAATACGCCCATAAGTATAATATAAATGTACGTGGTCAGGGTGTATAATATTTTGATAATCCTTTCATATCGACAAGCATTATATACTTATGAAAATTAATTAAATCATTTTCTGGATAACATATCATTAGTTTAACAAGAGTTTTAATATTCAGTTCTACTTTCTAAGAATATTCTGTACGTAAAATTATGTATTATAAATATTCCCAATGCATAAATATGCGAAATAACATATTTGACTACCTAATAAAATTTAGAAATAATGAAATTCATTTGTTAAAATTAACTCGAAGGGATTAACATTTGAAAATCTACTTACTTGTGTGACAATTGCAGACGTGTAGATACTTCCAAAACTACCGTCATCTTTCTGAAGGGTTTTGAACCTTTCTATTGTATTTTCAAAATCAGTTTGTGGAAAACAGGTATTTGAGATATCTTGATTGTTGTGACGCAGACAAGACAGTACTATAATAGTGGCAGCTTGCAAATCTGTTAATGTGAAAAAAGCTATAAATTTTTTTTCTTTTCTGAAAGATATTTGGCACTTGTAGTATCAATTTATTTCATTCTTAGATATAAAAACAATTGAAAACTTGTACCGATTGTACACAGAAAAACAGCTAATGAAAAAAATGACAGATCGTGATGTTGGCTAAAGCTAGGCATGCTTTCTTCCACTGGCTGAATGAATATAATATTATTATTTGATCCTTCAGTGTTAAAAGTATCGCTCTTTTAGGGTTAAAATTATCGGTTTATCCTTAGCTGCGTTTTATGCTGAGATTCAAAAATTTTCATTTAAATTTGAAACAGTTCTATAGCTATAGAATTATTTTCACGAAATATTAGTATAAATGTTTTTTCTATGTAACCGTAAGCCGAATAAACGCGAAGGATAATGAATTCCTGACATGGTTTTATAAAGGAGCAACTTTTTTTAATTCGAATTGCATTTTTAAGAAAAAAGATACAAGAAGTACTCATACAAAAAAAAACCTGCAAGTTTCAGTTAATGATGTTGGGATAATGGCAGTGAATTTTTTTTTTCTATTTATTAATTTTTGGTAGCATAACGAAGCTCTTCAATAATTTAAAATTTTATTTCTTTTTAATTTTCTGTAGTCCATGTGAAAATTCCTCATATCATCAAAAAAATCTAATAAATTATTATGCTTTTAATCGTTTTATTGCTTACTAAACTGTCGATTACGTAGCTTTTAATTACATTAAATAATTAATTGATAAATTGTAGTTATAAGAAAGTTATCGATATCTTTCACCATTGTTCATCACATGCTTAAGGGTCAATGTGTGTTGCACTTTACTATGGCCAGATGTCTTCATAAAGGTAACTTAATCGGACGCTATTTTCAACTTTTCACCCAATTAACACCTGCTCATCAGTGACTCCATTTAGACTGATGAAATAAACACAAAGATTGTACATATTATCAATAGAATCATGCGGTCTTTATTGATTAGAATCGTTTCAGTGTCACAAATTATGTTTTGTGACAGTTCATATTTAAAGATAAGTAGAAACAATGATTTATCTGATTGACATTTGTAGTAACGCTCGTCTTTCCATTTTTTTGCTTTTAAAAGAAAGATTAAAATTTGTTTCTTTGTTTGATTAAATACTCTTTGTATTCTATTCGTTCATCATCTATTAAGCACAAAATACTATTTCTGCATTCTGAATTTATAGTTTTCCATGTGATTTCTTGATACGAAGAAAAAACTAAGATCCTTCATTTCTTACATTTTTCACACTAGTGAAATTAACAAAAAAAAAAAAAAAAGCTAAATGTTATCTGCAAAATAATAAAGTATTCTACGAAGTAAATTTTGTAAATTATAATATTTCGTAATCTTACATTATACTTTGTAATCTCATTTAGTAACTTATAGCTTAACGTTTAGGATATATCATTATACAATTACTGTGCTATGGAAGACGATTTGATAATGTTGTAAAAAAATACATAAAAAAGGGTATTCCACTTTAATAACTTTATTATTATTCATGAGTAATTATTCTTCTGATAAAAAAAATTCCTTTCTTTAAAAAGTGTAATTGAGGATAAGTCAACATTATTATTTAAAAGAGTATGTAATACTCACATGTACGAAAAAAAAACTCTCCTTTTACAAAAATGTTTATTTATAAATATTAATTTGTGATATAATTATAATTAAGTGACCAAACGAAATTTACATGGAAAATTTGTTTTTAATGTATTTTATTCGTTTTTAATGTATCCATATCCTGTTACTTGCATTTTACAAATATTGCATCTCATTTTGAATACTTCATAGCAATCTAGTGAAATAAATTTGCAGTTTCTAGACAGTTCGCTTTTGCCTCATATATAGAAAAACAGTTTCTTGAAAAATGTCACGCTATTGTTTTTAAAACCTTTAAGAAAAAATGTTTCTTTTTTCAGTTTTATACCTACTCAAAATGCAAAAACTACAAAAAAATAATTTGTCCATTTTATAAAATCTATAAGGTGCTGAAGAGAAAGATAATTTTTTTAATATAGTATATTTTTAACCAAATTAGTAGCCACGAATATTTATGCATAGTATTGAGAATTTAAACATGTGAAATGTGAATGGGAACTGGAAAATGTGATTTTAGCACGAGAATTTTCTGAGAATTTCGGTGATGATGGATTGATAAGAATAATTAATTAGAAACATAAATAAATAAAGAATTTGAATATTGATTTAATCGTTTTAAATCTTCCTCTTGAAAAGTTTAATATTACACATGATTCCAAGTAATAATTAAATGAATTATCTCTTTTCATTTTAATTAGCATTCTTTAATTATGAAGTGCTGATTAAATTAATCTACTAAATTAGTTTATTCAAGTTCAACTATGAAAAAATTAATAAATCATAGTCACACATCATAAATTTAAGTTTATGATTTAATTTCAGATTTTTATACTTGCTTTAATTTATATTTGTGACCGAGTGAAAGTTTGGTAACTGTGTATATTTTAAGAATTTATTAGGTGATGGTAAGATAACTAATTAATTATATAAAGTTGCGCATACCAAGAAAAAAAGGATATTCTGAGTTACTATTCAAAATTTTGCTCAGTTCACTGGTTGCATTGATTGGTAGGGATTCTCCAGCATTGCACAGCGCAAGATACGAAGTAGGGTGATTTGTCAAAGAAGATACTTCAGTTTGTTGCTTCAAAACCTTCACTAAATCGAATCCATGAAAGTTTCGTGGATCTCGGCAACTTACAGTCAGGGCATTAACAAACATACTCAGCTGATTAACAGTTAAAGGGCTGGTATCGTTTCTGCAATACAAAAATAACATAAATAAGTACTGTTAACAAATATACTGAATGAAGATTCGTATTTTGGATCGAATTGGACTGTTTGCGAATGTTTTCCTGTTGTTGATTCTTCAAGTATATATGGATCACTAATTCTCGAATATTTTCCCGAAGATCAATGAACCCCTAACTTGTCAGTGGATTGTTTGGGAAAGAGTATGCGTATCGTATTGTCTATGGTGTATAAGAAAAATATATATTTACAATGTGTCTTTAACAAATTGGTGAAATTTCCAAGTTAATAGATCTGAGCTTGGTTTGTCGTTCTACTGTCTTGTTTTTGTATATATTAAGCTAATTAGACTAGGACCTACAGTTTCACGTGTATTCCGAGCAATAATCGGAATCCATTTCCACCAAACATGTATGACACCGCCAAGATCCGAATCTGAAGCCTGTGGTAACCAAAAGCCAAAGCGCTAGCCAATTGGCCATCAGATCACATATTTGAGCTTAAGTTAAACGAAGCGAAATTAAGTTACAGTTTTTATTCCTGTAATAGATATGAAAAGTCTGTTGGCCGGAGAAATTTTTTGCTTATCCAGACGAGAGGAGGTTGCGAAAAACTTTGATACGACCACTTAGAATTGTTCTTTCATAACTTGGTGGCCCAATGAGCAATATGGGAGGTTGTGTATTTAGGGTAATGCCGAATGTGTTACATATCCACGGTTTCAAAGATGAACGATTTCAAGTGGAAGCATCGTCATTAAAATCAACAACAATATATTCAAGAGGAAAAGAATAAATTTTTTTAGTGGTGAGCATTGTAGACAAATGTTTTTCAGAAGTTAGCAAATTCTACAACTATTATGATAGATTGTTTGAAAGTTTTATATCAACATGCCATAAATCTAGGGAAAGGGGGATCTAGGGAAGTTCATTCAATATGTATATTAACCTCTGGATATTCACTTTAAGACAATAGCTAGCTGTTTCTACGTGCTGTACGGAGCTAGCTATACCATACCGTAACGCATGGTTGTGTTCAATATATGAACTTTCGGAAAACTTATCTATGTAAAACATTTCTCTATCTATATCATTAATTTTTCATAATGTTTCTTTTAACATTATTAACATGACATGATTTAGCATGATTTTTAATTTATGTAGGTATTGTTCATAAAATATAGAATTACTTAAAATAATAAAAATAAAGAAAAGTATAACAGTGATTCAGTAGTGATAGCAATTTATCGAATAAATCTTAGTCGTAAAAGTATAAAATTCGTTCGAGCTAACTTCTCCAACTTCGAAGTTTTAAGTTTTTCGATTTTACGTTTCTCTGATTCAGATGCCCAAAACATAACAATGAGTAGTATGAGTTGAGGATGCATAAATCATAAAAGAAAGAAAGAAAATGTTAGAAACGTGCAGAGTTTAACAAGAGTAAAAAAGTGTGTTTTAAGTATGAGAAAACACCTATTGATGATTTGTGTTGGTGCGAAGCACCTAGGCTGCAAAGCAGCCGCTAGCTCCTATCTTGAGTTGGAGTCCTTTGAAGTTATGATATACTACATTGTAAAACAAAGCAGGTAAAGACTAATAGGTGACTTGCCCAGATATACATATACATATATATAAAGAATTAAAAGAAAGAGACAATAAAGTTTTGAAGTAATCTAAACAAATCGAGGAAGGTTTTTATTTATTCATTTTTTATTCTTTCATTTATATTTAATATATAAACATAGAAAAATAAATAAAAAAAATTAATAAGCAGAGTTGAAGAAAAAGGTTCGAGATAAATACAAGTAAACAGATAGAATTAATCTAAAAAATAAAAAGAAGTACAACGTAAGGAGAAATGATTGCGAAAACGCATTGGATAAAATAAGGCGGGTACAAGCCAGGGGTGGAAAGTGGAATCAATTATGAGAGAGGTCCGAGGACGTTTAGCATTGCAAATACCGATTTCCTACTTAAAATTATAAAATACCATCATATAAGTAGATTTAATGTGGTGAATTAAAGTCACTGTAACGGAGTCTAAAACATTTAATTAAAATCTCCTCATCTCTGTATATGAGTTGTTAACGTTAATGAAATTTTGTAGTTAATGCAAAGTTTGATAAAACGATGTAAATATTAATAAAACATATAAACGCCATATTTTAAAATTTAATAAATTTATTTGTGCATATGAAAAAGCACTTTTAAAAATAAAATAAGGAAAAATAAATTGGTATATAAGTATTTTCAAGAAGTGAAAAAATGAACTTTGTAAAATATAACAGAAGTTTTCTGACTTCTAAGAATTCGAGATATCCATAATGATATCTAAAAGAAACTTATTGATTTTTTAATAAAGTTAAATGGATAATTATTACCTCAAAAGCGATGCCAAAGTTTCAACCTCGAGTTGTTTTACCATCAATACTTCTTCTATGTCTGTGTCATTTCTTTCGGTCGCCAAATACCATGCAATAATTCCTCTATGAGTATTTTCCTGCCACCCGGATGAATATGACCATTTGTTCTTCAACCATTTAGTGGCAATTTTAAGACTTTCGCTAATACCTCGAACAGCAATAACGCTAGTTTCTGGAAAAATGAAAATAGTAAATGGAGAAAAAAAAAGATGTGTTTTATTGGAAAATCAATTTTGATTTTCGAATATTTCTACAACTAAGCACATTAAACAAAATTTACTACTTTTTAATACATTAAAGAACAACAGCATTTCTTGGCCCCCGTTTGAAGAACTTTGCTAGTATGTAAGGTAGTTAGTTTTAAATCAATTAGCAACATGCATTGCAGTCACAGCTTTCAAAAAAGGAAAATCGATCATGATTTTGACAGTGTGTGTAAAAGCAAAATATAACAGACAAATGGAGGATAGCTCACACTTTGGCTTCTTGAAAAATACCTAGAGGTTTCGGGTTCGAGTCCCGGTGGTGTCATGGATGTTTGTAGTGGTTCGGAATCCACTTTAAGCTGTAAGTCCCAGTCTGTTTAGATTAAAGTGTGCAAAAGAGGACCGTACAGCGACAAACCAAACCAAACCAATCTTGAAACATTCCTTATGATATCAATTTATTTTACAATTCTTCAGACTTTGTGATTTACATAAATAGAACATTTAGGACTCTGATACACACTGATGTCCCTAAATTACGGATAATTCAGAATCACACAGAAATTGAAATCTAAAATAAATATTTCACTTGTAGAATTACACACATGTCCATAAATTAAGGATAATCAAATTCAGGCAAAGAAAGAGACAGAAGCAAAACAAATTCGACTTATTTGTAAAGTCTATTTATTAAACAAAAGGTAAAGAGCAAAAAAGATGCTATATGTTTGACATAAATAATAAAAATTGCGATTTTTACTCCCTGGAGCAAATTTCAAAAAAGAACCTATTTACAAAAAACAGTATAACATGGTTAGTATGATGGTTAATATGGAGCATGTCTCCCGGAAGATGCAATATAATCAATGCTATCAATGGCGGGAGTATCAGGCGTGAGTATCAAATGGGTAATATTACACCACTCATCAAGCAATGCCCTCCGAAGTTAAAGTTGAAAGATGGGAGGGGGTTGACGGGCTTCAATTCGTCGGCCAAGCATATCCCACTCATGCTCTATTGGATTCAAGTCCGGTGAGTATGCTGGCCAATCCATACGGGTGATATCTTCCAATTAAAGGCATTCGTCTACAATGTTTACACGGTGAGGACGGGCGTTGTCATATATAAACAGAAATTCAGCACCCCTGGCGCCCCGAAACAAACGTATATGCTGTTCCAGAATGACATCCCGATAGATGTGGCCTGTCATCGTTACATTCTGAACATGCAGGTCAGTTCTGGAACCAAGAATAATTCCTCCCCAAACGAGCCATCCTACACCACCGTAACGATGTCGTT